>JPKZ01002932.1:88465-104048 GCA_000803305.1 Toxocara canis | reverse complement strand
GAGAGAAGCAAAACAACGAAGTGACTTTTTAAGGCGAGTTTCGATACACTGCTGAGCTTATTAGGTTCTCTATAAACAGTTAAACCACCAAATCCCGTACTCGTCCCACTTCACCCCTTCACCATCTCCCCACCCCTATATTTGTAAACAAATAGTAGTAACACTATGCTTTGGCAAAAAAATGTCTAAGCATTTCCTCTGTTCATTGATATGAGCATTTGCAATCGTATAGTGTTAGCTGCTTATCAAATCTAAACGGTTGGTCGAAACTGATGGAACGATCAACAACAATATCAGAACCAATTAGCTTTCATAAATGTCTAAAATTTTTTCGCTTAGATGCTTAATTTTGACCAACGATATTATAGTTGTAAACAATTGATTTTTGATATCACTAGTAAAATATTCAAAGAACTTAATGAAACGTTATTATTTTTCTTTCAAAAATTTCAGCATAATTTTAAAATTTCAAAAAAAAAAAAATGAAACTTAGCTGATTGACATTTTGTCATTCACTCATTTTAAAACGCTAACAGCAATCAATATGTGAAGTGTAAGAAAAAATAAAACAATGAAAACATTCATTTAAAAAAAATAAATAAAATAAAACAAAAGAATCATAAGAGTAGAAAAAGAAGCAAAACGAATTGTTAAGGTGATAGATGAGTGGAGGAATAAATACTTTTAAATTTTATTTGCAGCAAATAGATATCAGATATTTCTTACTCGAAAATATAATCTAAACATTTGAAAGTGAGAAATGCGGCAATAAAACAAATATTTTTTTAAAATGATAACACTATCAGGCACAATAATAAATTACATCATTTTCCACGATTGACATTTTATAGTTTTTTTAAAAGATAACACACAATTTTTTTTCAAAATATTTAAGGATTTTGCGAACAATAAAGTCGAGAACTTCGAGTATAACACTATTTGTTGTTAACGAAACTACACAAAGAAAGATTGAAGGCACTAATTGTATATAAACTAAACAAATTTAAAATCAGCGTTAGATAAAGTCAATTTTATGCGTGAGAGGGTAGACAGGGAGGGGGTTCGGGAGAGGAAGAGGGGGTGATTGCGTCAACTGTGTCATGTTTCATACACAGGCTGGGTTGATTACCATCTTTCCAACTTCTGCTGAGCAAACATAAGACCTCTTTGCACTGTAGCCGTTTCCTGTTTAATTTTACCACTTGTTTTACACCTCATCTCTTTTATGTGTTGTATCGACGTATTCAGCTATTTCTATTTCCTATAGCATTTTCCATTTTTCTCTTTTTTTTTTCAGCCTACATGTTATTTTTCAAAATTCTAACCTTCATGTGCCATTTTTCTCCGTTTGCTTTTTGTAAACAAATATTTTTGTTGTTGTTACCGCTGATGCAAGTGCCTCTCATCTTTACCTCCGTTTAAGCTGCTTGCAACTTCGACATTGTTTCCTAATCCCGCAAACAGACAAGTTTGTTACGGGCGGTATTTTCGGTTGTTGCAGAATAGGGATGGAACAATTTATGAACACGACTTCCGCTAATTAAGTAATAAAAGTCTATTTTATTTGTATCGCAGAACCCTGGTATCCATATTATACTCATCGTAAAAAATAACAAAAACCATTATTTTTGATGCGTCCATGGAGACAATGATCATTTACAAACCCTCTGAAGCACACCATAACTTCCGCTAAGTGCAGACTACACATCGAAATTGATGAGGAACTGCGCTCGTCGTTTTTGCTGAATTCGTGCGCTCAGCAACGAAACAAACTCGATCTCTGATGCTTGACAAAGCTGAGAACTACACATATATGATTAAAAAACCTTAATAGTTAAAAATATATTTTAAAAAATTTTTCGTTCCTCATATTCATCATAGTGTCAGCTCCCATGATGAGCTTTCTTTAAAGTGATGACGAGAAATTGGTAATCCTATTTTGGGGCATATAATCACATGATAAGAACACGCTCAAAAAATCTGACATTTATCATTTGCTGGTTGGGAAAGTACCAAACTATAAAATCGACAATGGATTCTATTGTATGCTTGAAAATCACACATTTTAAACAGCTCATTTTCAACAGATACGAAGCGTAAGTCGAGGAGGCGTAAGTAAAAAATCAGTATCAAATACGTTTAAGTAAAGTATTAATTCTCAAGGATAATCGCACTGAATAGTCGTCCTTTGTGGCACAAATTTAAAAAAAAAAACAACCAAACATTGCGCTTAGGGTGCATATTTAGATGACGCCGACAAAAACGCATATGTACAAGTACCTGTACACTTACAGTAGATACATTCACATAAACGAATAAAATGAAAAGAACACGCAAAATAGTATGTAATAAAATGAGAAATCTCTAAAGCGGTATAAATTCCAAAAAGAAAACATTATGGAAACACATCCGCAAAAACTTAGGCGAATATAACTGCATGACTAACTGATTTGTTTCTGAGTATTGCGAAATCGGATACAAAAACAAAATAGCAGCCTAATTGAACCACTTATATATGAGCCATTATTGAAAAGCCTTTACGGAAAAAGATGAGCTCATTTATTGACTCTCAGGTTGTTGTATTCGAAAGGATGATATTGAACTGGTGCTTTAACGATTGAAGAAAAAAAAAAACAGAGCTTATTTCAACAAAACTATCAAATAAACGCAAATAAACTTAATAAGGTTGATGGAAAAAAGAAATATTAATTAATACTAGGGCAGTAAACACTTCTATGATAAAAATTTCATAGTTTCTCTTTTCTCGTTGATAAAAATTTCCATTTTTTTCAATAACATATTTGTTTTTTTTTTCAAACATAATTTGACTATTTCTTTTATTGAATAATCAAGAATATTCTCATAGCAAATATCATTTTATTTATAAAAAGAAATTTGTTATTTATACAAAATAATAAGTCCAACAAAAACATATACTATTTTTTAAATAATGTTTAGGATTTTTAAAAAAAAAATCACATAAACGCTCTAAAGATCAAATAGGAGTATAAAAGTTGTTTTGTTTTCGTGGCCCAAAT
The DNA here is from genome assembly GCA_000803305.1 of Toxocara canis. Taxonomy (NCBI): domain Eukaryota; kingdom Metazoa; phylum Nematoda; class Chromadorea; order Rhabditida; family Toxocaridae; genus Toxocara; species Toxocara canis. Next base: position 101,010 of record JPKZ01002932.1, on the reverse strand, counting down.
GAATTAAATCGTTTGTGGGTATTTGAAGAACGACGACGAGGGCTCACGAGGAAAATGAGGCAGAGGACGCGTTTTGCAAATGTGGGGAGACAAACGCGTTTTTGGAGCGAGCGAGCGATTCGGAACGAACGATCTTTAAAAGTGCATGCTGCCGATCAGAGCTCTCTCCACATGCACAATTCGCCAACTATACCACTAGACGTCCTCTATCCTTTAAAGCACCCAAAATAAAATATTTGATTTAGCTTGATCATGGTTTTACTCACATACGTCTCCCTAACCGGGTATCGTAAATTAATAAAGGACACGAGGAAGAATGAACTGTGGTACAGAAATGCGGCAAACCGGATGTGCTAATAGCGCAGATGGCTGATGCCGGTATAAGGCTTCCTTCATATCGTTGGGTACTCGAGGCTTTATTTTGAACATTCGAAGTGTTTCCCAATGAGATGAAATGAATTTTCTTAGTTGTTGCGCTCTTTAAAAAAATTGTTGGCAGTCGATAAGTAAAGATCAATTAGGTAAAAGAAACATAAAATTGTCCAAATATGAGCTACAAACAGTTTAATGAAAATTGTTTTCCATTCGGCAAAACGTGTCGAATTTGTCTAGCATTTGCAAAGTTATCTCGAAAGTTTATCGTTTGTTTCTGGAAGCTTTTATGGTTTTAAAAAAAAAAAATTCGAATCGGCAATACTCTATATGTGCTGCGGGAACACTCGGCGACGAGCAGTTCTCGAGCTTTTTGTTACGTTGTTTTTTTCACTGGCGTATCTCTCGTTCTCGACCAGATCGCTCGAGAATGAGATCCGGACAAAACAAAAACGAATCGCACCGATCACATCCTAACCACACCATCCCCGCATCACTCAATTTATCATTCGCCTACGGACTATACTGAGACTCTTACGAGTAAAAAGGATTTTTTTGTCTTCAACAATCTCGTGTACTGTAACCTCATTCGTTTATCGTGCTCAGCAAAACAAAAAGAAAAAAACGCAGACACTAAGTGAAGTGCTCTTCGAAAAAAGAAGATCTTCGCAACTTTAAGATGAAAGAAAACGTTTTCGCCGAAATTTCATACGGGTAAATTTTCTTCTACCGCTAATAATAACTAATATACTGCAAAATGTTGACTAAAGGAACTCGAAATTTGTATTTTTATATTTTTTCAAAATTTTTAAAGAGCAATGAGAGAAAAAAACTTATGCGTCATACGAATTTGGATCGAATCGTTGTTCGATCGAAATTCGTTTGATTAAGTTTAATGCAAATGAGTTCAACGAGCAAAACGTAAAAATGCGAAAAAGAACATCGATCACACTATCGACAAAAAGGCAACAGAAATCATAAATTTGGGAACAACAACACATCACGTGTGGAAGTACTGACGACAATGCACACAGCTTGATCGATCCGCATCTCAGCGATGTATACACGTTCGGCAATTGCATGCATACTTGCGGCCAAATAGCGTAAATAGTGGCGATCATTAAAGCTCTTTGATGCCACCCACCACTATCGTGTTTATGCACCAATCCGAAACGGTCACGAATATACATATATGCAAATCACATTGTATTACAAGAGATATTATGCATGTATACGATCAAGCTACTTTACTGAAAAAAAAAGATCATAACTGAAAAGGGTATTGAAATGATGGGGTGGAACCATGCGATTAGCAAGCATTCTGCAATGTTCCGATGGGAAAAAGACTTAAATCGGTAATGAATTTTTCCTTAAAATCTACTTTTTCACTCTTGTTCTTTTTTTTAAATTTTTTATTTCTTTCAGGGTCGCTGAGCTCAATTTTTAAGCCCTTGTTGACTACTGCGGTTTTTAATCTCTCTCTTTTTCCCACCCTCGCTAATCTAATTGGAAGTTCTAGGTATGCTGTCGCTTACGAGATACTTTTAGATAGCGCACTGAAAATTTCGAATCATGCTTATTCACTGACACCATCTACTCAATACAATATAATTCAAAATTGGGAGAGGAACTCGGCATAGTTAGATCGTTAGAATACACACCACAGAGTTGGCACGATGTGCGCTTAGGCAACTTCGCCTATCAGACCAAACGATTTCGTAAACGACCAATAAATAATAAAACAAACGTAATAACGCATTCACTTCTTCGCCTAAACGATTGTCCTTTCAAAGTATCTATTAAAATTCCGTTTTTCCGAAATTTTCTAACAATCCAAATGGTTACCAAATGCTACGAATTTAGCACTTTCAAGCGTTACAGTAACTTATTCGGTTTGAAACTGAACAGAGCAGATTATCTTCTCGAAACATAAATGTAATTTTTGTGAGTATCTAATTTTCTAATTTGTCGTTCAACGCTTGCTAAGTTGAAACTATTGGACTAACATATACACATAAATAATAAAACACATCACCCTAACGAGTTTCGCAAACGTAAATTTGCAAAAAAACGTCTAAAAACGATGTGAATTTATCATTAGCTGAATGCTACTAAGAATTATGAATGCTACGAATTTAGCACTTTCAAGCGTTACAGTAACTTATTCGGTTTGAAACTGAACAGAGCAGATTATCTTCTCGAAACATAAATGTAATTTTTGTGAGTATCTAATTTTCTAATTTGTCGTTCAACGCTTGCTAAGTTGAAACTATTGGACTAACATATACACATAAATAATAAAACACATCACCCTAACGAGTTTCGCAAACGTAAGTTTGCAAAAAAACGTCTAAAAACGATGCGAATTTATCATTAGCTGAATGCTACTAAGAATTATATAGTGGCGTTCATCATTTGATGTTGCAGCATTTTGCAAAAGAAGATCGACTCGACATTCAGTATGGTTGTTGATCGTTGAAGAACAAAAATTGTTGCGTTTTAATATAAAGGAGTTATTTATAACCTGATGGATTCCATCCAACGAATAGAAAGAATTATTGGCAAATTGTCAAACGAAAACAATACAAAAACCACAGTTTCATCCAGCCCAATGAACCGGCCATTTTAATGTCATTGTTTTACCTTTTATGTTTTTTTTGATTCCCTCTGGAAGATCTAATATCTATATTTACTTTCCCCAGGTAGCTTAAATGCATAAGAAATTGCTTCAAGCTAAGGTTACACGAATGATTCTCAAAATTTTTTCGAGTTTTTGCATTTTCAACATTACCACTTCACAATTGTTGTGCCGCACACCCATATGATGGTACTCTGTAAATGCTGATGCCTCCTTCCAAGTATTGATTAATAAAGTATACATTACAATTCATACATGTATAATCTTTTAATTTTTAGGCACATTTTGTACAGCTTTTTACTCTCCTTCACCACACTGAAGGGTTGACATGTCAGTGTATGTTAGCGGTTAGAGTAAGGAGAGGGATAAACTAAAAGAAAACAAAATTAAAAATTACGGGAAATAAATAATATGAAAAAAGTTCAAAAAATTGCCATGAGCTCTCGATCATCCGAATACACCGTTACACGAAATGAACAATATGAGGATATCAATCTGGATAGCGGGACTGCATCTTAATAATATATATCTTTAAGTATACTTTCTATTCCAGGCAGCTTTTTTTTCTATAAAGACTTAATAAAATTTGAATTTTCGCTTTTTTTTTCTAGCAATTCCTGAAATCAGTTAATTTTAATGGGTTGCTAAAACGTATTTTGCGCCAGTCCCTCGATGTGCTTTCCTACTGATTTTGGTTTCATGTTGTTTCATTAAGCAAAGCAACGGCCGGTTTACACATCGAATATAATCCATGTGCATCCATGTAAACGTGAAGTATCCATGTAAACGTCACGTTGTAGCAGGTCAACGTTATTCTTTTTCCCAAGACGACTGCACCGGGAAGTCGGAAACTACGACAAGGACTCACTGAGGAAGTGGATCATTCCATCTATCCTGGCCAAGAAATAAATATGCGCCATGATATGAGTGGAGAGATTTCCAGAAGAATACGAGCTGGTTGGAAGTGTTTCGCAGACATGAAAGAAGTTTTGACAGCCAAAGTCGATCCAGACATACGAGCTAAAATTTTTAATACAACCGTCGTCAAAACAATGACATACGGAAGTGAAACGTGGTCTCTTATAAAAAGCGAAAAGGAATGTTTAGCAGTGGTGGAAAGAGCCATGCAAGGAAGGATGTTGCGTATCTCACTGAAGGACCACATAACCAACGATAGACATTTAGCCCGCACAAATATATATACTTTATATATATATATATATATATATATACAATGCTGCTCGCTCCAACTTCAACATGTACACAACGCTACAATTTACTGGACAGTTCAAAACAAAACATTTATGAAACTATCAAAAATTGTATAGAATAAGGATTAAATACAAATATATACGAAGTGCCAAATATTGTCGGCCAGGTTTTGAACGTGAAATTCTGTTTCAGTTGAACATTTCTGTCTTTAAGAACTTAACTGCTGGGAGTTTTAGGAAGTATGTATACCTTATAGAATATACTATATTGGTTCGACTGTGAAAATAGAAAGTAGAAGGATAGGAGGTACACAGACAGAAGCGTTATTTTGATGAAACAAATCACGGTCAGAATTACTATAACAGTTCACCTTATTCAGGCATTTTTTACAGGTAAATGCGAGAAACCAGCTAGATGCGAGAAGGAAAACTCATATGATCTGTAACGTTTTTCTGCATTTATGCCATCATCGGAAGTAGGTATACCCTCTAGAATACACTATAGTGGTTCGACTGTGAAAATAGAAAGTAGAAGGATAGGAGGTACACAGACAGAAGCGTTATTTTGATGAAACAACTCACGGTCAGAATTACTACTATAGTTGGATTTACTCTTAGAGACACTGCCCGTTTCCTAACAGTTCACCTTATTCAGGCATTTTTTTCAGGTAAGTGCGAGAAACCAACCACATGCGAGAAGGAAAACTCATATGTTCTGCAACGTTTTTCCACATTTATGCCATCATTACGAATATCGGAAAGAGGTGATTATCATGAGGAATGCAGCGCCATATTTATGTTTGATGATTTCTTCAACTATCATCATTTGCCTTCTATAAGATCGGTTTCTATATTATTTTACGAGAAATGCGCTTGTAAACTCCTGGACATAAATAAATTGCTTGGAATTAACTCCTGGACATAAATAAATTGCTTGAGATTAATCTCTTTTATCAACACTCATTCGAAAATATATCGAAATTGTTAGCTGTAACTTTCCTGAGTAGTGAGCTGAAAGGCATTGGCATTGTTCGATTCTTAGAACGAATCCGTATAAATTAAAATCCGTATAAACGAATCCGTATACAAAAAGTGAAATATAGTACATTAATTTAGGTTTGCTGTATTCATTCCAGTAAAGTACCATAAATAAATTGCTTGGAATTAACTCCTGGACATAAATAAATTGCTTGGAATTAACTCCTGGACATAAATAAATTGCTTGAGATTAATCTCTTTTATCAACACTCATTCGAAAATATATCGAAATTGTTAGCTGTAACTTTGCTGAGTAGTGAGCTGAAATGCATTGGCACTGTTCGATTCTTAGAACGAATCCGTATAAATTAAAATCCATATAAACGAATCCATATACGAAAAGTGAAATTTAGTACATTAATTTAGGTTTGCTGTATTCATTCCAGTAAAGTATATTTGTTTGAATACAGTTTTTGTACAAAATATCAAACAATGAAGTAAAGATAAGTTTATTTGTTTGAAAGTTTTGAACTCTTTTCAGTATATAGTAACCCTCTAGAATGAATATTGCAATCGTGCTCGTTCGATTTTCACAAAAGATTTGCTAAATGAGGGACCTTTTCACATAACACCACTAGGGGGTCGCACATTGCTGTCCCTATAGAGGAGAATCGCTTCAACTAATAATTTGGATCAAATGATGTCATTGCCTCTTTCAATTTCGATTTGAAATTTCCATTCAAACCTTCAGAGTGAACTTCGGCACTTATGAGGTTCACGAAATTAGAAAACGGCATATTCTCAATCGGATATATGTTAAGAAAAAAAGATTTTATATGTTTTCTTTTTCACCACCGAAAAGAACCGTTTATTCGACGATCACCACGTTGGAAAACGGCTAAATCGTTGAATTGGGGGTTGATGTTTGAGCCGTGCTTGAAGAAGAAGAAGAATAGCCTTTATTCACATGAATAAAGAAAACTGCATGACGCAGTGAAATATATAACAAAACGACACTAACATAAATGAGGTTAGACAGGTACACGTGTAGATAAATTGCACATATATACAGAAAGAATCGAGTGTCATGAGCAACGAATAGCAAGGAAAAGAATGATAGGAAAGACAGAATCATTAAATATAAACACTGCAAACGCATAGCAATTTTTGCAACCTTGAAAAGTTACAAGAAAGAATCGAATGTAATGAGCAACGAATAGCAAGGAAAAGAATGATAGGAAAGGCAGAATCATTAAATATAAACACTGCAAACGCTCACTGCAAACGCATAGCAATTTTTGCAACATTGAAAAGTTACAAAATGAGAGAGAGAAGATCTTTATTTACAATAAAGAAAGCATGTAACAACACATCCGGAAAAAAAATATACATGAAAGCTACAATATGTTCATAAGTATAAACATTGCAATTAACCATGCGTTTAAAAACTCGTAGAGATTGATGAAAGTGAAAAACAAAATTCTATGGCACTCTCATAGACGGTGTCGGTCATGAGCAACGAATAGCAAGGAAAAGAATGATAGGAAAGGCAGAATCATTAAATATAAACACTGCAAACGCATAGCAATTTTTGCAACATTGAAAAGTTACAAAATGAGAGAGAGAAAATCTTTATTTACAATAAAGAAAGCATGTAACAACACATCCAGAAGAAAAATATACACGAAAGCTACAATATATTAATAAGTATAAACATTGCAATTAACCATGCGTTTAAAAACCCATAGAGATTGATGAAAGTGAAAAACAAAATTCTATGACACTCTCATAGACGGTGTGAGCCTACGGTGTACTGAAGCCACGGTTAGATTCTCGTAAAAGTATTCAAGTTTTTATTCAAACATTATAAGTTGTGTCAGTTATTTTGCTACACATTTTGAAGCGAGCAACGTTTGCATTCAAGAGCATCTTCAACAGTGCACTCTCATCTCTTTTCGTCTTTGCACGTCAGTGGCGCTTCCACTCTCTCATCATGCCCTTTTCATGCTTACATCTTTAATTAATTAGCAGCTTTGCCATACATCTTTAATTAATTAGCAACTTCGCCATACATTTTTAATTAATTTGCAACTTCACCATCTCTCGTCTTCAAGTTTTCGCATTACGTTACATGCTTTCTTTATTGTAAATAAAGATTCTCTCTCTCTTTGCCATATATCTTTAATTAATTAGCAACTTCGCCATACATTTTTAATTAATTTGCAACTTCACCATCTCTCGTCTTCAAGTTTTCGCATTACGTATCAAACCTTTGCGCGCTTATGTCACCATTTTGTCTTGCAGCCATTACCTCCTCTTCATTTATCGTGCTATTTCGACTTTCCTTATCCATCTGCGCTCTGTTCTCTCGCTTTTTTCGTTTTCTCTACCACACCATCAATCGAAACGAACAATGAATGCGCGCCAAAAGTGAATTTCAAATTTTTCAACTGCTCTGACGCGCTGGTGTCGTTATTTTGGAAATTTGCTTGTGTGTTGTGTGTTCGTTTTGTGGTTGCGTGATACGTATCGTAGTGCATGATTTTGAGCATTTTACCGTGACCTCACCCTATGTAGTTCTGTAAACGACGATAGGGTTGGAAACGGAATTGAACGAAATCGAGTCAAAAAATGCCGTCAAAATCATATGGAGAGGATAGTAACGCGTTGTTGTTTTGAGGAACGGATGGGGTATGTAACCGAGGAGAGGGCTTATCGCTTCCACCTATCTTTTTTTCTGATAGAGAGGAGGTAACATATGACCAGTGGGGACGTATAATTCCAAGCTTTCGACTGACGCGTTTAAATACGAGCCGTTTATTTTTTTGAAATCCTCTACAAATCAGTTCATGATTTTGTTGTTTGTTAATCATGTTCCTTGACCGACTTCCTCGTATAAGGGAAGGCGACAATCGCAACTTGTTTATGTGTGTACTGATTTTTCATGTTTTTCCATCTCGTTCCTTATCGGTTATTTTACTATGTGGAAAACGCGCTGCCTTCAGAATCTATGCGCCTAATAAATAAATAAATACAAACTTAGCACATAAGTTTTATCCCATGATAAGATAGCGGTGAATGGTTAAATTCAGACTTCATGCACCCAAATTTCGCTTCTAAACGTGATTTTCGCAAAGGCTATAATACATCGGTTTCTTGCCGCTGACATTCGAGCACCCTGTCCGTCCCTCTCTCTCCCTTCCTCCCACCCCGCGTCCCTCTTTAAATTTCTGATTAAGATGCTTAGCATTAGTTACATAACACTTTTGTTTTCTGCGCTAACCGACCATTTATTTAGGCGCACTTGTCCCCAAATCACCGCTTTATTCATTAATTAAAATTTATTATTCGAAAGGAGCCTACAAACTCATATTTAATATTTTGACGATATTAAGAGTTTGCTCCGGCTGATAAATAAAAGGGTTGGTTTTTTCACGGCCAGTAGAGAAGTTCATTAAAATTTCTTAAAACATTTTCATTTTGATTCAGGTGTTTATTTTTAAAGCACCATTGTTGTTGTGGCGCGATATATGTGCAAATATAGCAGCGAATAGCGTTATGGGATCGATTGAACGTTTCATTTGCTCATCTTTGTCCACATTCACCGTTCGTTTGAGCGTTACGTAATTGTTGTAGCCGTTCCTCATTAGCCTCACTTTCGTAAATCTTTCTTGGCCACTGCAACATTTCGTAATTGTAGTGCTTCTCATGTAAAACGTTCGACTTGTTGGACAGACGGGAGACTTGAAAACACATTTTGCATATCTCGTATACGCCAGAGCTGCGCTGAATGCCTTTTTTTTCTGCTATTTTTGCAAAAAGCACGTAGCGAGTGAATCTGAAGAGGCAGTATCTCATTTGAAAAGTTTTGCAAGCATATGCTTTCAAATACCTTCTAATAAAATTAGAAAAAAATCCGCTAACGTCTCTCTACCAGAAACAAAGCTTCTTTAATGCGCTACTTATTTCAATTATTAGTTACCTTAAAACCTAATATAGGTAAATCTCCTCCAATCAGTACAAGAAAAGAGGGGGGTAGTAGCTGAACGGTAGAACCTTCTCGTGATATGGGAAGAGACCCGGGCTAGACTGCCGGCTGCTTGTCCAACAGGCTGACAACGAGGTGTTGGGGAACTGGTCACGACAAACATGTCTGGACATCGTTGTTGGCTGCATCGATGACGGGAATCGATAAAATTACAATTGCCTTTGTAGTGCAACTCTTCCAATCGAAAATCGGGTTCGATTTACCCGATTTTCGTTGATTACCTTTCAGAATTCTATTAAAGTGAAGAGTGATTGTTGAACACGATAACCAGTTTTGCCATTATTTCATTTTTTTTTTTGTGGCTGAGGTTTTATGCTTTATTGTAATTGCTGGATTATGATAGTGCTGAATGCGGCCAACATCAACTGAGCGACCACCATATCGGTGGTTGATCGCATTTTAATGTTGCCCGATTTTTCGGCGGTTTAGTCCTCTAAATTACACGAATATCGCACTTGTACACTTGCCGATTTTAGGCGTTTTCACTAAATCAGTGAGACACCGATCTGAAGAACTTTTGTTTTTGACTAGCATTCATACTGAAATTGTAGATGGTTTCATCATCGTTCACGAACATTCTTTTATTTTGTTCTCTTTGAAGGTTACTTTGAGAAACAAATTTGTATATCTATAAGACCGGGCCGACCAAGTTGGAAAGAAGGCTTTAAACGCATCCGTATAGCGAAAGTCTTGCGCTTGGATTGAGCCGGGGTTTCAATGGAGGCAGATATGAGCATCATTACATCTGATGTGGTAGACTTCAACGACCATGAGGGTAAGCGAGTTTACAGCTAATTAATTAATTATAAATGTTAATACGTAAGTTTATTGATGGCATCAAAAGTATTTCATAAAGATTGCTTCATGGGGAGTGCCCATAAGATGATAGATTGCATGTCGTGCAGTTTGGCGAGGTATATGGTATATTTGGCAAGCAAAGTCGTCCTTGCGGAGGATCCGCCGGGTACGACTCTGATCTTCATTAACCGTCTCATGGTTTCGACAGGATACTGGGATAGGGATCAGGCAGTTTGATGAGGTATTAGGCACAACTGGAGATCATAAGATTCATCACCGGCTCCTCTTACATCTTCTCGAAGCCAGCCTTACTGCTTTGAACTTTTCGCCTTTGAAATGGCTTTGATTTTTTGGACAAAGTTATAGTTTTGCTGCAGGATGGCTGCTTAATTTTTTTTTCTTTTTTTAAAAATTAGGAGCCGGATTGTGTTAATAAAAAGAAGCCAATTATTTGATGGGATGGATCGTTTCCTTCGTCTTTTTTAAAATCTTTTAATAAAAGAGAGGAGAGAGGAGCGAAGCTAATGTAAAAATTAGGAGCCGGATTGTGTTAATAAAAAGAAGCCAATTATTTGATGGGATGGATCGTTTCCTTCGTCTTTTTTTTAAATCTTTTAATAAAAGAGAGGAGAGAGGAGCGAAGCTAATGGCTTAGTTTTTCTTCTCTTGACTGTAACTGTTCCGTACTGTTGTTTTATTGATTAATTATAATTTTAGATGCAAATATGTCGAGAGGGTTAGCACGCTCAGTATCTCAGCTGAAACGTGTAGAGAGAGCATGTCTGGTCGGAGATGCGAGAAATGATCAACAGATTGTTGAGCTACTTAGGGTGAGTTTTCGTTTTGATTAGCTTATCAAGTACAAAACTAGGACACAGTTCTTTGATTATAGATTACTTGCACTTGCGTCGTAGAATAGATTCTTTTTATTCCGTTATGATGCAGTAGCATAGCTTATAGTCGCTTAGAACTTCACGGCGTGCTAACATTGTTCCAGATACCGTTCCAGAAGCGATTTCCTTCATAAGATATTGTTTTTTTCTTAGCTGTTTATTTGGTTTTATTTTCCAAAAATTGTTTTTTCTTAGTTATATGTTTGTTTTCTATTTTTATGATTTTGCTGAAAACGCATGGCCATGATTTTCTGACGCATTCTAAAAACACTGTGATTCCGTAAAGCAACATGTTAATGTTTACGTTTCCATGCTCTAATTGGATTTGGGCTCCTTTTTGAATCCTCGTTACTTTGCATCTACTGTGTATCTGTAATATCGTTGTTTGGTGATTTGTAAGCGATAAGAGTGAGTGCCGCATAGCACGATGATTTAAGGATCACTTCGACGTGGAGTTGTTGGAGAGCGATAGCGGAGTGGAGTATAAAGACGATCCGAGTGTGGTGTTTGTTTGCAACGATTTCATCAACTGTCACCACTTCAAATATCTACATTCCTGTGGCACTCTTATACTTGGACCGGCCGTCATCAGGTTGCGTGCCGCACAATCAAAGGTTTCTCTTCGATTTATTTCATATCTGTTACCGTTGCTTCGCGAATTGATACTGCAATTTCGGTGTTTTGTCGAATGGCAAGCGATGGAGTTTACATCAAAATCATCTGACCGGAGTTCTCTTCGTTTCCTTTGAAATATGAAATTTCTCATCTTACAGCGAGCAGTTGCATTGAAACGTTGCTCTGATGAGATTATATTATGAGAAGTAACTTCGTGCTTCTCGAAAGAAAAATCTCGAAAGAAAAATGTAATATGGAACTAAGTTACGCATGCATCTTTATAGCTCACTTTCGTCTCTCCCGTCTCGCCCATCCTTAGTCGTATTGGGTGACAGCAGGGAACAGTGCTTTAGCTGCTATCGACGGTGATACATGTATACGGTGATATGTGAGGGCTGTTTTTTGTACGAACGGTATTGCAGCCGTTGTTGATGCCTCGTCCAAATCGCCCTCTCTACACAGAGAGTATGACAGGGGTGCGCATCGCGTTATCAGGCGTGTCTGGGAAACAATGTCGTGAGGCAGTCGATCTGGTCCACTTCATGGGCGGAAGCGCACGCAAAATCTTCTCAGCTAGAACCACTCATCTCATCACCGATGCAGCTAAAGGCAAAACCTATCGTGTATGTTTGTTTCATATGCTTGCTCTTGCGCAGTGTAGACAGGCAGCACCCCCTTCCCCTTCCCCTCCCAGCTTTGTGGAGAAGCTCGATGCGGAAACACCGTCGATCGAAGAGGATATCCTGCCATTTCTGAGGCTGAAACATTCGTTTTTATACTAAGGTCGCTCTTTTTGACGTGACTTAGAGGGTGCTCTGTCCTCTAACGGTTCTGCTGGGGTTTGGCTTGTTCATATATAGGCTGAAGAGAAGTCACGGAACGAACTGTTTTGCACCTTTTCTATTTAATGGCAGTTTTTACTCGGTAACCCAAAAAACTGGCCGTTATCATTTTGACTGAATGGCTGACTATGGCGCGGTGAGAAATTATTA
>JPKZ01002932.1:48818-59402 GCA_000803305.1 Toxocara canis | reverse complement strand
AAGGGCGTTTTGTAACTTTGAGATGCTCACTAAAACACTGCTCCCTCTCGCTTTCTTTGAACCCTTCTCCTCTTCCCACCCTAAGATGGAAATGTTCGAGTTATAAATGTCCGCGCAGAGGAACTGACACATCTACAGATGCTCCCAGAGTTACTACATGTAGGACTTATGATGACGATACTGATACGGCAAAAGTGTAAAACTGTTTCAAGTTTCGCGCGGGAGGCAAAACATAACGCCGTATGCGGTGCAGTACGCTGGGAACGATGCCGGGATGTACGCATCACTATCCTTATAGGATGCCAGTATACAGTACTAGTGCGTACCGATCATCTATGAGGCTCCTGGGTAGGCTAGGCCAGTTTTCAAACTACGATATTTTCAAGTTACAATGAGGTCGTCGTAACGCATCTTCATCGTAACTCGAGGACTACCTGTACTTTTCTGTTGTTATTTGTGCGCAAAGCTCTTTGTGGGGACGCTGTATCGTACCTCTTTGCTTTATGTTTCTATCCGTTATGTTAAATACGGAAACCGATGATGCTGGAGCTAGCTTAGTTACGCCAGTGAACAGTTTTCCCTTACTAATTGTTGATCCTTAAAACAATAAAATCCAGGCATCAAAAATTCCTGAATCTTTCATGTTTGGGTGCATTTTTTGTTTACAGAATTGTCAGAAAAATGCGTAGTTAGCAGTTGGTTGTCGACAGTGAAAAGGCGCCGCATATTATGCCCATCCTTGGGCGCGCATTTTTACTTGTTTTAACGATTTGCATTGAGTGGTGGGCATTAAATTTCAAAGTCTTTATCATTTTTTTATTCGTTTTTTTTTGCAGCGGTCGATTATTATTTAGATGATTGGGGAACTCTGTTATCGGCCAGTTCGTGCAGTTCGAGGTTGTCTTTGACGAGAAAAATGCATAATGTGCATTATAAATATCGTACTACTTTCACCGTACCATCCTTTCGAGAACGCACGCAAAATGGAGCCGTTTGCTCTCTCCTTATCTGTGATAATATGGCAATGAAAATTTTATTTGTTTTCTCGACCAATGGTAATAGAACGGTGCAATTCGATGTCAAGTGATTGTGCGATGTCTTTTATATAAATTACATACGGGATTTGAGAGTTGCTATGGCTATTGTTTGTTTCAGTGTACGTAAATGTTCGTCTTCACAGACGCCTTCCGTGAGGCAACCGAGTCAGTTTCGACGTGCAGTTTCGAGTATGCAAATTGGTATTTCTAATACGCTGTCAAGGTTCCATTCGCGGTCGAATTTGCGAGCAGTAAACGAGTCCTCATCGTTAGTGTCATCCGTATCGCAATACACTATGGGCTCATCATCGTCTACAGCCTCGCGTGGCTTTAAACATATGCTGTCCACCTCACTTTTCCTTTCACCTCGATTGGGACGTCGTGAATCAATACGCACCCAGTTGAACGCGTCGCATATTTGAACCAGCAACGTCGTTCGTTTAAGAGCTCTGTTGTCGTAATGTGTTGTTAATGGTTTAGGAACGTTGAGGTAAACTTATATCCGGCTTATGTTGAGTAGATTTCCAAGCTTGCATTGGTTGCATAGCATGCAAAAACAGAAACTTTAACGGATTTTATGCGAATTTTGAGAGGTTGGAATTTTTGGGAGCATAAATGGACGTTACCGAAAGCCGTTTAGCAATTGTTCACTTTCGAAAATGTAGTATTGCTCAAAAGTGATGAGGAAGTGGAAGTTTGTGAGCGATGCTGGATATAGTATTCTTTTTATTTTTTTGTCATTTTATGCCTTGGAATCAGTGCTCTCGCGAGCACTTCTTATCATTTGTGTTAATGCTCATGCATTTAATGAATTTCATCGTCTCTTCGTAGATCATTTCGCTGTATCAGCGATTGCTTTTCTCATTGTTATCTCATTTGATTTTTGAAAAACATTTAAGAGAAAAAAATTTAAAAAAATTCGATTTGTTTTGTTTTTCAATGGGACCTTTTTAGACTCTTCAAATGAACGATGAATTAGCGAGAAGATATGAAGTGTTGTCCATAATTGTAACAGATCTTTTGTTATCGATTAATGCTTAGCACATTTTGGGACTCTACGGTGGAACTCATAAAGGTGCCGATGATAATATGTGCTCCCAATATATGATATTCTACAAAAAGTTTTTCTTTTCGTTTACAGGCGTTTGGCGTTTCATTTTACCATGTGCGATTCAGTGCGTGACATTCCGATTGCTCGTAAAGGGTATTTGTGGCTGCGTAACCGAAACTGTAAAATTGCCAAGCATAGTGACGCGAAATTTCAACAGTTTCCTTTAATTCTGAGGCGCATTGTATGCATTTATCGATTGATCGTTCGCACCAATTTTCAATGCAGAGGTGAATTCGGTTTCACCGTTGTGCCTAACTCTACGGTCAATCGGTAGGAGAGGAAAGATATTAACGTTTACAGTGAGTGTGTCTTGCATTACAGTGTTACAAATGTTGCATGGTATCATATGTTCTCATATTTACAGTTGCGTTTCTGTATGACGCTATTATTTTACCAATGGTATGGTGGTTAATTTGTCTCCAAAACTTTTATGTTTATTGCGCATTTCGTTGGACATCTACGTCGTTGCATCTGTTATTGAATGCCTAAGCCAACAGGCTCATCGCTACACGGTGGGATATCGTCGTAATGAGTTTGCAAGGTCACTTTGAGGCAGAGCAAACGGCGACTATAAGGGAAGTTGATCTCTGTGTTGATCTTTCAAAGATAGCGCAGAATAACCCAATTGGTGCTTGAACGTGATTGGTTTGTTGATTTTGAAAGCGAGTACTTTTGAAGATGTTTTCTTCAGTGAAGAGTACTTATATCATCGAATGATGTGCGGGCAACTACTCATGGTTCGCTCGATAAGTACTCATTCGGTTTTCATCATTTTTTTTTTCTTTGTGAAAGTTTTCTATTTAATGCACCACAATCCTAAACGCCATTTATGGCTTCGTTTTTTTTTTGTTTGTGTCATTTTAGCTATTGTTATGTTTTAGTGGCCTGACTTTGCATTCAGCTTTTTATTGATTTACACATATCATTTGATCACTTTACTGATTAGAGTTGAACGTATATCAAGAAAGTTATTTTTTGATAAGGCACAGAGTGGCGGGTAATTGTTTTGACTTCCTTTACATTAAGAATTGTCATTAGTAAGTAGGTAACAACGTTTTAGCTGAGTACTCGCTATTGACTAACTGAGTCGCTAAAAAAGGGTAGTCGGATTGTGTTTCGTCGTTGTGGCAGTCTATAAGCCGCTGATGTTTTTTAAAATTCTATTTTATTTCTCTCCGTTTTCACTCGTTACATTGAGTTCATCGCATAACTTATATAGATGATTTCCTAGCGATAATTGGAGCAAACGAATTACTCGAATTTTGAAACATTTCAAACACTTATTTCAATGAAATGAAATAAGTTAGAAGGAAGCAAATGCCTGTTTTTTTTTTTGATTTTGGTCTTTCTTCGGTAATGTGTAACAGATTTCGTGATTAACTTATGGGAGATGAGCGACTCCAAAGTGGGAAATATTCCTGGGCAATTGTACCCACATGGGAAAGCGATTAAGCCCAATATTGATATTGCTGCATTCACTTCTAATTGTATATTATATGTGATGAGGTCGCATTCGCTGTGCACTTATTATCTCTTGCATATGCGATCGTTTAAAGTGTTGCATTTATAGCGAAATGATTATTATGTTTTCACTCAAATTTCATAGGTTTTTTAATGTTTTGGCGTTCCCTTTTTTTTTTGTAAATAAATGGTAAGTACGGATAGAAATTTCATATCTCAAGTTTCGTTCGTTAATAGCGTTTTGCTAATTTGTAAGATATCGTAATATTTCAATTCTTTTAAACGTAGAATTCGAGTTGGCGAGTTGGGAAAGGGGGGGGAGAGGGGTTGGTGGGAGATGGCGAGCACCGGAATGATGGAAATGTATAGAACATTTTGGATAGTCGAGTGCTGAAGGGAAAATCGTCACTTTTAAGAAAAACTAAAATTTGATGTTTTCCTAGACTGAATTGCGCAGATTTTGTTTCTTCAGTGCTTCGAAACTTCTTTGTGCCTTATATTATGCGAATGATCAATTGTCCCTGCGTATTTTTAGCGGCCTTTTTGAGTTTTGGTTTTGCAAAATTTTCTGCTAGGAATGCATCATCGTATTACTTCCATTAGCTCGTTAGGGCTGTTGATATAATAAATCTGCATCTTTCGTTCTTCGTTTAATTTTTAAATGTCTATTGTTTGCTACATGAATATTTAATTTATGCTTGATAAGAGTCTTAAGGAGTTCCGTTGAGAGGAATGTTGATTCTAACAACTCGACGTAAACATGTTGCTGATGACGCACTTCAACTCATGTGTTCGCTTTGAGTGGAAAGCAAAGGAGAGAGGGCACAAATATTCCTCTTAAACATTTAGAGGAGGGCTCACTATGTAATAAAGCAGTGTATTTTTAGATGAATGCGTTTGTGACGGATTTGCTGAAACGAGGACAAGAGGAGTTAAATGCTCAAAGGACAAGTGAAGATGAGAAGATGCGTGGAGGTCGTGAACTAGTCGTTAACAGAACCAAGATGCTCGTTGTCGGCAACTCTATATGCCTTCAGCTGATCATATGGGCGGCACTTGATGAAATCGGTGTGTTGTATTTGAACTGCTTTTTGAAAAAAAGACCGAATGTGAAAAACCTCCGGATCGCATTCAGTAATGTGCTTTTTGCTTTTTGTTCTTCTTATCCAAGCTTTTGATCGATGAGTGGTCATCGAGCAATCTCTTCCCGACACATTTTGAAACCGAAGTTCGTACCAGACACCAATCACACTAAGCGAAGCTTTAATGACTGTTGTTCAGGTATTCTCGATTACTGTCGCAGAGGATGAAAGGAGAAAGAAGTAGATGGGGAAGGCGGAGGAGGGAGGGGAAGTGGGAAGGCGGAGGAGGGAGGGGAGGGCGGAGGGAGGGAGGGAAGGAATTCTGATATTATAAAAACAGTTTAACATTAAATGAAGTCACGAATGATTTCGATCATGGTTGGGATTGTAACTTAGAATAATGAGGTGGTGAATCAGGATAAGGCGAATTATCCATTAGAAGTTGATGTTAAGTGGTGGATTTATTTATGGCGCATTATTCTGATACCGCGTTATTTCAGACGCAGAAATGTTAAGTTCAACAATCGCAGAACGGATGTGGCTACATCATGGACATCGTCATGTTTTGGCGCACATGCCACTTAGTATGATGGCCCTCGAGGTATTGGGCGACGTGGCCGTCAAGTTTCCCACTATAGCAACCACCCTCATCGTACCAGCCCTGACTCGATTCCTCCTCGAACCTTCGCCCGTACTATCGAAACTTGCCACCGACAGTAATGTTAGTTGTTCTATGCCTTAAAGTCATTGTAATGCTTGCGTTGAGGGGCGCTCTGTTGATAGAATAGCACATGAGCTTATCACTTCTCGATTTAGCGCTTAACTGCAGTCTTTGGTTTGGCTTCATTGACTGCGCAGTCAAATTTTGCTCTCTTATTCAATTTTCTTCTCACTATTTCTCTGTCTCTTCTGCGCATTTTTCATTTTTTCCGAACCTTCTATAACATTGCCGGAAATCAAACTCACATTGTGATTTCTTGCCAGTTAGGGCTAGTGGGAGAGGGGAAAGCTCACGCATGAGCGGAAAATTGCTCGTGCTCACGATTGGAGAGTGAAATGAGAAAAGGTAAGTGTGTGGGGGAAAGGAAAGACGCACCATCCGTTCGTTTATCGCCGTAATATTGGCGCTGATGGACGGAACAGCGACCGCATTAGAATATTTGACTCGAACATCATGGAGAGTGAAATGAGAAAAGGTAAGTGTGTGGTTATCGGGAAAGACGCACCATCCGTTCGTTTATCGCCGTAATATTGGCGCTGATGGACGGAACAGCGACCGCATTAGAATATTTGAATAAGCTCGAACATCACTTGCGCTTAATACGTTTCACTTTTATTATAGACGTAAACATGATATTTACATGATGGCCAAATCGTAAAGAAATGAAGAATTTTTGAACTGATAGGGCCAATTTTCTTTTCAATTTTTATAGGCAAATTCGCCTTCTTTTCGAGTCAAGTACGAGCATTTCGTCGAGCCCCACGTACTCTGTTCGCCTCAAATTCCTCACTTCAAATGCAACCTGAAATTGTCGTTGGATAAACATTAAAGAATTCGATTGCTCAACGGGGTCGAAAAAAATAATTGAGAAAATTGACTGTAACCAACGAGTTTATTCATAATGTTATTTGTAAAAAATTCGGGGATATAATTGGAGGTGATTTACAGATTATTTTAATCAGTCATGGAAGACATTGGGATATATTTTTTGGGCATCTTTTTCACGCCTATTCTGGATGTAGCTTTTTCATGAACATGTTCTAAGCCGAATTAGGTAAGTTTTATTTCAAAGATGAGCATGCTTCATGTTTAATTATGGGTGTGCCTGTGCTTTAAGCTATTTAAATCGGAAACGTTTCGTATCAAGTTTCGAGGTTCTTTTATTCAGAGCTAATTTTGACGCTTTCTAGAGCGATTTATGGGTAGCCTGGTACTTCTGAGCTCTTGAACGAAGACAATCAATGACTGAGTGTCGACCGAACTGGCTGATATAAAATAGTGTAATCGAAACGATGCTGCCTGCTGAAGATAACTCTCACTCTATACGGTTCATACTCTGGTTAGTTCGAGATTTATGCCAAAAAATACTGTAATGTATGGATCCTAACAAATACGAAAAGGTATAGGCGTAGAAATACGTTGAAACGTTTAGTGAGTTTTCTTACGAAAGCTATGATGTTATGTGGCCCATAGCTGAACGGTCGATAGCAGATATCGAGTTGAAATTGGAAAAATTCTTAGTAAGGGCATGCTGTAAAATTCGAACGGTTGCACTCTTCTAACAGCACCACTTTTTTCCTGTCTATCGTGATTCGCATAAACGTTCTATAATAATCATATTTTCTGCTACAATTCCTCGCCTTCTGTGTTCCTATTCGATCCCCTTAGCCATCCGAATTTTACATCATACGTTACAAAGAAATGCATCTATCAAAGCATATCGTCATATATCGATATTCATCCGTATTTATTAACAAACTGATGCGAAATTGTGGTAGTGATAAATTGCTGAAAATCAAGAAAATTTTTTTTTGAAAAACAAAATTTAGTTGTTCAAACTTCAGCAAACTAACATAATCGTAGAGGCCCGCCTTTAACATGCGATTTTCTCGAAACCATCGTTTTGTTGCGTTGCTCATTACTGGTGCCTGTAACGTCTAATTCGAATCATCCTTCAGTTCGGAAAATATTTATTTTTGTTAAACAACGACTGACTAAAAGTCATTTCGATGCTACTCCGCTAAAAGTGGGACGTTCTATCGCCTTTTCGGATTCCCGTGCATGGTCCACCTCTTCCATGTTTGCGACATTCCTCCGCAGAAGTCAGATAGATACTTTCAAAATCAACATAAGAATGCGTAAGCGGAACATCTACTAAAAATTCTTCACTACTAAGAGCACAACAATTAGTGAAAAAATGTTGTGAAAATCATTTCCGTTAAATTAGAATCCATAAGGTTTTCCGGAAGTGAGATATATAAAAAAAAGTTGGAAAAAGTTCGGAAACTCTTTTAATGATACTAAAAATTGTTTCCATTGATTGCGTTGTTTGCGTGCTTAAATGCTTGATGCAACAGCTAGGGTAATCACAAAAAGACGTTACCGTAAAGAGGACACGTTCGAAAGGATGTTCGGCTCGTTTCGTAATAACACGAAAGCTGCTCAAGTTTGAAGTTTTATAATAGGCGAACAGCAAATAGATATCAGCTTGTGCATCGAATGGTGGCGTTTGAAGACGAGATACTTTATGTGGCCCAACAATATAAGCGAACGATCCCTCTGAACAATTTCTTCGTCAACTTTTAGAAAATCGTACGCTTCATTCATATAATCAAGAAAATATTTGGCAAAATTAATTAAATTTCATCAAAAGTTTAATCAAGAAAAAAATATTAACAATAATACAACAAGAAATCTTAAATCAATTCAAATTAATTTTAATTAATTGATTTTAATTTTTAACTGAAAATTCGACAAAAAAAATTGTTTTAAATTAATTAGTTATGATTTATTGCATAGATCGTCATAGTGTGAAATAAGGAGGGTTGAGCACTTTTTAACACTGTAGCGTGAAAACGATTTCAGTTGTTTCACATTTCCTTAGCAACATTTTCCTATAAGGGCGTTCATTTGAAAGGAAATCCTTTGGGCTCTCAAAGCATTACTAATTGATACAAGTAAACATTACTAATTAATACAAGCCGTAGATGTTTTTCTTGTAACCATTACATCTTTGTCATATTCAGTTGTGATGGCTGGTATAAGATGTATATACTAGCAGTTAAACCGAGTTTTAAAAAAGCATTAGAAATGAGCACAAAAAAAAAATGAAAAAGAGCACGCATTTTAGCAGCACTAACCAGGGTTGAACGGAAGCAAAGAGGCATCGCCCTCAATAGCGCCTATCGGTTGCTTTGAAAGAGTCCAATGTGAGTGTTCAATGTACTCTATACAAGGCTCATTGTCAAACGAGCATTGTAAGGCGGAACATAGCGAGGCATAATCATGTGGTTGTTGAACCCTCGCAATGTATGTGCCTCGGTGTTGTGTGTCGTGTGGTGCTGTCGGTGTTGTTAAACTCTCCATTTCGACAAGTTGTGCAACCGAATCCGAAGGTGGCACCAACGTCGGGAACTCCGATGTTGTGTTGAGGTGACGAACGAATGCATCCGAAAATTCACTTCTAGGGAATGCACGCTGCAATGAGGAAACATCGGATATAATACTGGAGGTCACATCGAATAATAGATCGGGTTGGACAGAAAATTTTTGCCGCATATGTGAGCTTAGATTGTGATGTTTACAGCAGCAAGTAAATCGCTTAAAGAAATCAGCCAGCATTAGTCACCTTAGCAATCGCTTCGTTTATGGAAATATTTCCTGATCGATCGTATTTAACTTGTAGAAGCAGCTTCCCTTAGCGAAGGCAAATGCACACTGCGCTCTTGGAATTTCGCATGAGTTATTTAAGTTTACGGTTAAACACGATGAGGAGGTGGGGAAGGTGGTGGAAGAGGAAGGAGGAGGAGAAGGAAGAGGAATGAGCGGCACATGTTTGGGACGCTTTGTAACACATTTACAGATATGCACGTTTAATTACACACACTTCTCAGTAGTTACCCGACAGAAGTTCATAGTTTTAAATGTTGTTGAAGATTGCTGAATTAACTGATAAAAACCTGCTGCAACATCAGCATACAAATAAGCTTAGAATTTAAGGGTATCACGACAATATTGTTAAAAAACAACTGGAAAAGAAACGACGCAACTAAAAAACATTGGGGGATGATAGCTGGCTATCGCCCAAACGTGAAATTAGTTAGGAATTCTTTGTGCAAATGTCGCCTTCTATGAGCCTTAACATTATTTTTAAACCTACAAATGAGTGCAATAAAGTAAGATACCTTTGGTGGCATCATATTGTTGGGATTTGTGCATAGATCACCGTAGTATTCGATGTCATCGATGATCGCGAAGCCACCCTCCAGGTTGGTGGATCGAAACACGAAATTGTCGGCCGTAATGAAAATCTGCATAAATAGAAGATATCTGAAGTCGCATGCATCAAGCAATCATATAGAAAAGAAAAAAAATTATGTAGATGCGTCCTGAAGGAAAATTTCTACGAATTTTCATAGTTTAACAATATAAAAAGAATGTGATCGGAAGGAGGAGAAGAAGGATTTAAATGTTATGTGCAACATATTGCGACGGCTCTTCATGCAGGGGCAAGGGATGGACTGGAAAATAGAGATATGGTTTTGAATGATAAACAGTCATGGACGTCTATACCGATTACGTAAATAAAAGGGAATCACTTATACCATCTCCTAGGGAGTACATAATGTTTTTCATAATGCTAACGTGTTTTCGCATTTTTCTTTTCACACCATTTTGGCGTTTAGAAACAAAAGATGACAGAGTAACTAAATCCATATGTATGGTTTATAAAGTAACGGAATGTATGTATTACTTGAAAAGGTTGTTTCTCGAGATCGGGAATGCTGATATATGCAGGTCCTGGGTCACCAATTTCGACCGCATCCGAGCAAAAGTCAAAGCTCGGATAAGCCTTTATTGTTTGTTTTGTGCAGACCGTAATTCGAACTCCTGGACTTGTCCAATATCTAAAATCATATGGGAACTATAAGCGTCTCTTCAGGACTGATTGAATCGAATCGATTCAAATCAATTATTCAAAAGGCAACAAGTACCATTAATAGAACGAAAGAACGTTCTCATCCACAAAATTAGATCGTTTAATAAAAATGTTCGTTCACATTGAAACTTCATTTGTCATATTTGCACAACATCATAGAACAACACTCTTCAGATTGGATGCAACAATGTATTAAGGAAATGGTCTTATGAAATTCACATAAAAGTGTTGCC
>JPKZ01002932.1:28860-40180 GCA_000803305.1 Toxocara canis | reverse complement strand
CATGATTTTTACGGGCGCAGTTTTTTTCTACCGTTCCAAAGTAGCACAGTTCCCGTTCTTGTTGTGGGTGTTTAGCTGTTAGAAGCTGCTGAGTTTTTAAAAATACACACGTTTTCTGTCGTTCATTTGAATGCTCTCTGCTTGGAATCTCCGAACAGATATGTTACGTTAATCGTTATTATTTATTGATTTCTGAAGGGGCTGATCATGTTTGTTGTATTTGTCTTGCGAGAACCATCTCGATGAGGTGCCTATGGTTGGTGTAAACGTGACAGCTGATGATGTCGATTCGCGTTGGTGTGCTCAACTCTTATGCTGATTCAGTCGGCTTTGGACCAAATTGAGGAACGATCAAAAAATTGTCAAATCCCACTGCGCACACAAAACCACTTCTTCGCATCAACAAAAACAACCCCGAAATCAATTTTACTCTGAAACGTTTTCATGTGGCTGGTAACGTGGAAATTTGAAGCTCAAAATATTTTGATCGACGGAAACATTCGCTTCGAGACACATATATTTTGAATGTTGCGCGTTCGGCGTTTGTCACTGCTAATCGCTCGAGAATTACATGAAACATCTTGATTCCCCTGCGGGAAAGCGTAATCGAACCAATGCAGTGATCATGACGTTTTTTTCTAACAGTTACGAAAGTTGCGGCAAACTTTTGTTCGTGTCGAGAAGGGCAAATTGTACCTCTTCCCGCGTAGAACTATCTCATGAACGCATTAGTGTAATTTTTCCAAAATTTTTCAACACGAGATTTATAATAGGCGTAGTAGTTGATTTGCATGCGCATCGTTATGGATTCGTTTCATTTTAAATCTGACGACATTTCTATGGTTTAGTTTTTGACGATAATTTTAGATGAATTGATTAATAAGTCAAAATTGATCCCGCGTTCAAAGCTTACCCGACAAACGAATACTCCTAGTCTTCATACGGTTTACTGCATTCAGTTTTTCTTCATTTTATATATCTTTCATTTTTACTCACTATATTTTTGTACAACGGTGGCATTGTGCTTCTGTGACGCATCAGGCTGCATTATCTGTTACACATATAGTGTGAGTGATTCTGATTCGAAACACGGGTCATGTTGATCTCAAGACATTATGAATAGAATCTCATAGCTAATTTCCATGAACCCTTTAATTAAAATTTTACCGTCAGGGGCCGCAGCCATCAGAGTGATCTCCTCCCCCTTCGAGGGCCGCAGCCATCAGAGTAACCTCCTCCCCCTTCAAGGGCTGCAGCCATCAGAGTGACCTCCTCTCCCTTCCCTCCGTGCGAGCAAGTCATTTGAACAGGGGCTTTCTCCTATTTGCGATATGCGAATTTTTGTAGTTGTATAAAATTGCTAGAGTTTGTTCCTCTGGTTGACGACTGACGTGAATAAGTCCACATTCGACTTTCGTTTGTGTGGTTTTTGTCTCTTTTGCGTCCGCTACATCTGGAGCTCAACGCAACTGCTGTTTATTCTGGGCGAGCCGAGCTATTACGGATGCAGTCAGTTGGCTGATGAAGAAGGTTATGTTTAGATAGCTTTGCAGAGAAGTAGCGTAGCGTAATCGCGTGATGGTAAGTTTTAAGTTCTTAAGTCTCTAATTAAGGTAGCGCCGACCTATTCTTCGTAAAGTAAGTCACTGAAGTGGAAGCACCCTACTTCCAAAAGCATCTTCGTAGGCGGTGCTTCAATGATATGATCAGCTTCAAAGCTTAAAAATTCTCCACTGTATTGTTGTATTAAAGGGACAGCTACGTAAGCAAGCGTTTCTCTAACCCAGTGCGCGCACTCTCAATTTGCTGTCTTTCGCTGCTTTCCACCGAACGTGTCGTTTTCTTCAATTTGGGAGGGGAGGGAGGTAGGGAGGTAAGGAGGGAGGGTATGGTGAGTTGGAAATTGCGGATGTTTGTATGTTGATAAGGTGTTCCATTAAGTTTTCGAATTTAACGGAACACCAATACCAGTTACACTTCTGCACCTCCCTGTACTCCCTCACTGATAACGGAAGGTTGGAAAATAGCAACAAATCAATAAAGCAATGTCGTGCACGTACTTAAGGTACGCGCAAATTCCTGGCCTTCTTTCATCCACATATTTCTTTTCGTCTTGGTCTCTGACACAGGTGGCATGCACCTTTGTTTCCGATTGCCATAGCGTTAACTGGTTACGCAGACCATTGTTCGAATTCTTTTAGTTTGGGGTTGAGCTTAGTGTTTTCAGTTTTGCAGATAACTGTGTTAGTTGTGACGATCTATCGAATTGCTTCTGCTCTGTGTGTGTGTGTGTGTGTTGGTCGATTGCTGCTAACAAATGATGGCGCGTGAGCCAAATTTGGCCACAGTCTATGCGGCCATCAAAGATGGCACAATCGTTGAAAACATCGATGCCTTTTCATGCGACGATCTTCGACCCTTTCTACCGCTGTTCGTTTTTGCCTCATTCAGCGCGCAAAACGAACGTTCACCACCTGAAGCTTCCGATACATTGGTACGTTGCTTATTTTATTGTGATACGAAGGAACGGAAATTTTCATTTTCTCTTTAATCACTTTATTTGTTTCCTCCATCGGTGATTTGATTAGATCTCATTCAACTGTTAAATAGATTGTCGTTCTTAACGGTAACTTCGATTAATTGTAAGCTCTTTGCATATATTATTACTGAAAAAAGAGACATTTTTGTCACAGTAAACATTTTCTCGCCTTCACTCATTTGGCTCGCCATTAAGTCGTTTCTTAAAGGATAAATTGCGATCTCGTCTGATGGGTTTCGAGCAGTGTAACACCCTCGTGCAGTTGGTGAACGTCGATATGGAAAAGATATTGGTCGAATTAAGTGACTGTTCACATTGCGAGCAGAATGCTTCATCGAAAAACACCTTCAAATACGCTACACCATACGAAAAAGTCAAAACGGTCGCTGCTGCATTACTACAACGTTTGTTTTCATTCATTTCATGTTTTGTAATGTTCCGACAATACGTTCCTTTTTTTCCTTCTGAAATTTCCAAATTTAATCGAATTTTTGAGAAGAGGCGTTTTTTTCTCAAATAGAATAGAAAAAGGTGGTAGTCAATCCGTAAAGCGTTCCAGAATGAGAGAGGTTGATTGAAATCACAAACAGCAAGCGTTGTTGGTGCTATTTTTATAATCCCAAAGCACATTTGTCCCTTCGACCGTAGAGAGAAGGTCGTAGATCTTTGAGTATTATTGTTGAAAAAAAAAAAAACAAATTCCTAATAGTAAACAAAAGTCAGGACGTCTTTCGTCCGGACCATCCTTATGGTGAAGCGCCATCTCTAACGCAGGCTTTTGCTGAACCAAACCTGAATCAGCTGACAGAGCTCTTCATTATTCAACGCTGTGAAACCTCAAAAGGACCAATCGCTCATCTCCTTCTCATCCGCCCCCAGAGGCCAATAGGTTGAGCGGAGCTAAAGGGAGGGGATCAGGCACCTGCAACCGATTTTCGAACGTACCCGCAGCTGGCTGTAGATAAAAAAGGCAAATTTTTTTAGTAGCCAGAAGCTGCCAAAAGATTTTTGAGGAATCTGAGGTACCCAGTTGGTGGCTTTCTTATTCGACCATAAGAGATCGTATGATGATTTCTTCTTGCTAAAATGGGCCCCTGCAAATCCGTGGCACCCTTCGGGTCTTGGAGCGCAGTTGCCCGCACCTGTTTATTACTCTTTGGCCACCGAGCTCTGCTACCAACATCTACACTCTGGCGCTTAACCACAGAAATTGGCTGAACTACCGACACCGGCTTGGCAGTGTTCGGCTATTGAAAGCAGCTGTCAGCATTGCATGGTCGCCTTCCCCTATGGGGATCAGCAATCAGCAACCGCCTTCGATAGTCCCAAAGCAGTTACCGTGATTTCGTAATCATGATGACGGTGATAGTTTTTATTCGACACGGCATCGCATCGCTCGGCAAAAATCACTGAAAGATTGCTGATAGGCTTGAAGGGAATCCGCTCATCTGCTAATGTGGAATTCATAATTCAAAAATTTGTGGCCCATTTCGCTCTTTTTTTCTGCTCGCTTTGCTCGTATCACATTGAAATTTTTGGGCATTCTTCGCTCGAAGCGCTGGAGATTTTTTTCGTCATATTCCGCCGACTTTTTGAGCATTTCTTCGCACAGAGAGACCGTAGAGAATGCCCAAAAAATGCCCAAAATCGTACAGCACAAAAAATGTTACTTAAAAAGAGAAGATTTTGATATTTTTCATCAATTTTCCATTTTTTTTTTCAAACGGACATGCGATCTTTTTGGGAAAATTTCTTTACAGTCAATGCCTGCATCGATCGATTAGTTGCACCGCGTTGTTAAAAGGTCAAATATGCTTTAATTTTTTGTGACCGTTGATTCACCAGTTGTGATATTCTCAAATTTTTTTGTTGTGCTTGCTTCAGGGGTCGCAGATGGAGGAGAGAGGCACCGTAGGAGAGATTGTCGAAGTTTGTTTTCTACCTGTCCATTCCGATCACCGAATAGAATCGAAACTCTTGCCAAAAGTTTCCCTTTCCTTTTCTTTTTTTTTTTTTTTTTACAACAGCTGGTGGCTTGAAGGGATGAACAATTAGCTCCGCGCGGTGGAAGGACGCCGCTTGCATGCAGGAGTGCTCGGTGAATTTTTTCATAGATGGTACAGTGTGCCAAGATTTCTCTCCTATAAATTCAGGGTTTGCAAACAGCATCATATTTATTTTCGCATGTTTCGCATAACTTTGAAATATTTTAGTGTCGTCATCGAGCGCCGCTGAACAATCGACGGTAACCGATGAGAATTTCTTTGGCTGCGAATATCCGGTCGAAGAACTCGTATGTGCTATGTTGACTTGTATTCGCAGATGTCCGCAGAGGTTCGATGTCAATTTTATTGTCACTTCTCTGTTGCCACTCTCCAGTGCACCGAATTTAATCGCGCAGGTTTATGCTTTCCGTTTTTTTTCTTTTCAGTTTTTTCGCGAGATTTTTTCTTTGATAGTAGGAGGTTAATACGTTGCAGTGTTTCGCAACGTTTTTCCTCGTAACGCTATTTCATCTGGCTCTATTAACGCGGTTTGGACTCACGATGAACACCGCTGAATTGTGCAAAGTGCATTGAACGAGACTGTGACTTTGTAACTTTTGGGATAACAAATGGAGAATTTTCTTAAGACGGAACAATAAATCTGAAAAAGTGGCGGAAAAAGGGCAAAAAAAAATCAGCTGTACTGACTTGAACAATTGGGCTGAGGGTAGCAGAACAGAAACGCTTGCCTACTTAAGTGCAGTTGCTGTATGTTGCTTTATTTTAAAAAAAATTTTTTTTGCTCATTAATACAAAGAGTTCGGCCGGCAGTTAAGTGAAGCGCTTATCACGCCAGCTTATTTGAAACGCTTCTCAACTTTACTTGAACTGAGTTTTTCATTGAGTGAAGTACCTTTGTTACAGTACAAAGAGAGGTAGATAAGAAGTGAGCATCGTTGTTATCGACAAAAAGAAAAAAGAATCTCATTTGTAATCCACTTGGAAGTTAGGAGCATTCCAGCGACAGGTGCTTTTTAGGTTAGGTTGTCGCTTTTTGCATTCTGCAAACTGCAGTCACCAATTTAGCCAGTGAAAGCAGAAAAGCTTTGTCGATGCGTTTTGCGGTGATCTCGTTGAAACGATAATTGCAAATTTTTATCTCATTTAGTTGCTGTGTAATTCGGGCGAATCAATGGAATCAGTTGTCGAGTATTTGCTATCAGCACATTTTCCTGAATCGAGTGCCTCGTCAAAACAGCGCGCTGCTACTCTCCTAAAGGTGGGCCTTCTCCTCTTTTTTTTGGTAGTGGGATGTGAAAGCTTACATTGTAAGGCATAATAAAGCAGACAACAAAGTATTGCTTTTATTTTGGATTGAAACATTGCGTTCTCTTTTATTTGTTCAGTTTTTTACAAAACTTTTCGGAGTAATATCAAAGAAATTAATACATTTGGGCCTATAAATATTCCTGGTAGTTTAGATCTTCACCCTAATCTGTGTTTAAACGGGAAATGTTATTGCGGTCTGTTTTGCCTTCTCGTGTCTGAAGAGGGGTGGGGGGTTGGAAAAGTCTGGAGGCGGAATGCGCTTCCAGAGCACTCGCTGTGAGCCCTTTGGTAGACCCGCTTCGGCTCAGCAATACAGTGTTTATTTGCTTGGCTGGCACATTTGTCAGGCAATCCGCGGGACGATGTATGCAAAATTAGGCACGAGAGGAGGAAGCATAGCTCGGCGCAGCGGATAGCATAGAAACGAGTGGGTTGAGGGCATGGGAAGCTAGTTGAGCCTCCGGTAGGCTCGTGTGTCTTTTTTAAGTAGCTGAATGGAATAATGGCTTTCTGTGCAGTTGTTTTTGAAATTAAGCTTGGTCAGACTGGTTTGTCACTTTGATCCTGGGGGGCGGTGGAGGATGATTGAGAAAATTTTGGATGATCGCGTCTTTTGAATGACGTATGGCAGAGAGAGTCGGTTCCGCGGGTTCACTTAGTACTTGCGCGTAATCTTCATGTTTCTTGTGCTAATTTTGCGTACGGGGAGAGAATTGCTGCCGTTGCCTTCCTTTGCGTGCGTGCATCCCGTGCTGTAATTTGACGAGAAAGCGAGCGCGCTGATGAGTCAATTTCAGTGAAATATTTACTGATAGAACGCATGAAAGGCATACGAACGTAATAAAATTTCGATGAAAGGAGGTATTTCAGCTGATGTCAGTCGATCGATATTTGGTGGAGAGATCGCTGGAGCGTTTGCTAGGGTCACGAAAGAATAGTGGTCTCGCTCTAAGCGTGATGTGTGTGTGCTTAAGCGATTCCGAGCTGCTCACATGGCTATTGTCTGCGCTTATTAAGCGTCGTCCAATAGCAGCATTCATAAGGAGACCAAAGAGACCAGCAGTTAAGCTACTTCATGAGCGTATCTCCGAAGTGATGACATCGCTTACTTCTCGGTAATCCGTTTTATTCATTGGTTCTTAAAAGTATCGATTTCACCTTTGTCGCTGCAGCAGTGTCGAGAGCGGTCTCGTTGCAGTGGTCACTGTAGAGGCTGTTCACGGCCCAAGTAACGGGGAGGAGGGGGAAGGAGGGAGGGGATGGTAATAATTTAAAAATAGAACTTCAGCTTGAGGATAAGTGAAGCGATAATTTGAAGCCAGTGAATTTCATTTCGAAGTTATGGCTCCCTCAATTATGAAAGATGTGAGTTTAGGTGCGTCTCGAGAAACTGGTTGTTTTTCCGGTAGAATTGAAATACTTGGTTACAGAGAGCTTTTTCTTTGATTTTAGGTGGAACTGATTGAATGTTCGTTGTTTACCGAAGCATGTCGCCTTCATAATTGCTAGGGAGAGAGGGGATATTATGAGGCTTGGAAACCAGAATCAGTGGGATGCACAATATCGGGCGAAATCTTCGACCGTTTGAAAATTATTTCAAAAAATTAACTGTGCTTGCGATCAGAAAAGGAAACAGTGAGGAAGAGTCTCGAATGGCTCAACTTCTTGGTGCACTTCGGGTGGTTGGTGGCGCGCAGTTGAGCGTTGAGGAATCACGAGAATGGACCTTATTCCTAACGCGAACCGAATGCGACGATGAACGTTATATCTGTATGGCCCTCTCTGTACTGGTGGCATGCCCTCAGCTCATACCGTAAGTTTTTTGCCACTGCTGATGCCACACGTGTGTTTGCAGCGTTGTTGTTCGATCGCTAGATTACGGCACTTTGTAGAGTGCCGCAGTGGTGTACTCAGCGAACGATAACGTCAATCAATTAAAGCCTAGTCGACGTTACGAGTTTAGACAGTTCGAATTTGGGATGAGCGTTGCATTGCATTTGCAACCTAGCTTTGCAGCATTTTACAAAGGAAGAGGAGAGAAGGAGACGATCAATCAGTTTGGCTCCAAGTCGTAAGCCGAATAGTGATAGCAAAGCCTTTATACGAATATGCTCGGTGTGCGTTGCATATTCAACTTTGCAATTATCGATTCATTAGTGTGCCTCGAATTTCAGTAGGTGGAGGCAAGAGCAACATATCCATGCTTCTTTAACATGAGGAACCGTACGTATTTCGGTGCACGAGCGTTGACGCAGAGCATATTAGTGTTGTAGTCAAAAATATAATATTGAGCGCGGTCTTCAATAAATCACCTCTTTTGAAAATACTTCATTTCCTGTATGGAGCAAAAAAATAGCTATCCCTTCCTCTTCTCTTGTCCCTTCCTCTCCGCCGCTGTCCTTTCCGTCCCTAAAATTGGCCTTTATGGCCGTATAGCTGCTAAAAGTGTTCAAGAAATGAACTTTGTATTCAATATGTTCATGTAGACTTACTGATTACTTTAATTAAATCGACAAGACCATCATAGATGGGTTGACGTTTCGCTGCTAAAACGGAACCGCAAAATTTAGTTAAGAACTAAGCGATTCTACTGGAACACGTTATGACTGGCCACCCTCGTTGAAGTCAACTTATTGGCGTGTATATGGCGAAAAGAAAAACTGAAAAATTTCAAAAGAAATTCATCTTTACGCATATTTCATAACTTGTATTATGCTGAAAATTAATTTAGCACTTAATAGCTACATGAAACGGTATGTATCCTCAAATGATATGCTCATATCGATATGCCCCCAAGCGGAAATCCAATAAGGCGAAGTTATTGAAATACTTTGAACAATCGATTGATCACTTTTTGTAAAATCGAATCTTTAAGTTGATCGATATGCAAGGACTACTTTTACGACATATAAAGATAATACAAAGGCAAGGTTTCAGTTCACCATAATACAAAGAGGATTATTCAGTTCACCATATGAACGTCATTCATTCAAAAACAATCGATCACTTAAGTGAACCTTTTTTTCTCCATACAACATCTTTATATCACAACTCACCATTCTCTTTTCAGCTCAAAGGCAACAATGAGTTGAGGAAAGCAACCACTCAGTATAAAACCACTAACGTTTAATATACAAAATTTCAGAATCTTTTGAGTTTATCGGATTATTCGCACCCGACGCGCGTAAATTCGGCTAATATGGGTGCGGCTACAACGGGTTTCAACCTGATCTCTGAAGTGACTAACACTTTGCTCGGTTGATCCGATCGATTGATCGATCAATCAGCCTTCACTGTGATCATTCGCATGTTTTGATCAAATCAATTAACAACTTTTTTTTCGTTACTGTTGTTGTGGTAGTGATGTCGCAATTATTTGCGATCAATAAGGAGTTGTGATGCTATGGGAAACACTGTCGAAGGAACTGCTTGGGTGGCTAGCTATTCGTTCATTTTTCTCTCTCAAATTTTTTGTCGTGGCTCTTTCCATTTGATCGCTGTCCGAAGTCATTCGTCGAGATTCTCGAGACTCCCTATGTACTTCGATGAAGTATGATGATGTTTGCACAAATATGTGATTTGCGGAACGCTTATACCGAGCCAAATGAGCCAGATGTTATTCTTGTAGGGTGAGATTCGAAACTGGCAATTCCCGATTGCCAATTGCACCTTTGCTAAGTTCAGTTAGCAGCGAAATTCATATTCATGGTTGGAAGTTCTCGGTTTCGAAATTTAGTTCTATCTCCCCCCCCCCCCCCCCCCCCCCCCCCCCCCACTTCCTCCTCTCCCAACCACTCCTCTCCTCTCCTAACCCCACCTCTCTTCTCTCCTCTCTCCCTCAACGTATCTACTCTTAAGCAATACCTAGGAATTCTGAGGATTTTCATGTTAGTAACGTCATTCAATAAAAGCTGGAAGCAAATAGCCGATCCGTCGAAATGGCTCAACTGGAGAGCCGTACGCTTCTTAATTAACTGTGCTGTTTTATCAGAACGGTAAGTGAGTGGTTAAATGAATTGTTTCTCAATTCAGGTGAAATTGGATACACGGGCACTCAGCAAGTTACGAGGTTTATTTTTGCGTCATGCAATAACGGAACGAGAGTTAGCTCAGCGAGTGTCTTCACTGCCTGTTACTCGTACGCTCAGCATAGCCCATAAGGGATTTCTACCGGCACATTGTGTTGCACAGCTTCTTACTGCACGATTGTTCGCCAAACATTCCATACCCATTCACGTGTGTTTATTTAATTGTTGTGAGTGAAATAACTTGATTGCGAGTGAGCTGGCACTAGCCTTGTTTGGATTGAGCCGTCCGCTCTGATGGTGCTGTGCGAAAAAATTTTTTCACTAATGCTGAATACCCAAAGAACTGCGTATTTTCTATTTACGACGATGGCCAGTATTTTTCATGACGTTGGGCTGTCGAATAATTAAAGGGTAGTTGTTATGCAGGAGAAGATAAAAGTCATTTGTAGTCGGTGTTTGAGTTGTCGGTGAAGAAGTGCGAAGAATCATGAAGATATCATCAATAGGCTTAGCTAAATGTCACTAGTTTTCTGCAAAAATTAATAGCGAGTCCCTTTCCTCCTCCTCCCTCCCCTTTTTCCTCCCTCTTCCCTCTCACCGTTCCTTAAAAAGATGGTTTTTAGGAGAGCTGCTTTATCCACGTTTTGCACGCTGAAGTAAGGGAAACATTCTTATAACTGTCTTATTCTGTATCTTCAGAACAGAGGGGAATGCAGCGACAAATGGATATTTTAGCTTAAGAGATGAAGCGTAGCGATCATGAGCAGGCGGAACGCTTTATCAGAATGTGTTTGGGGTTTTGACGAAAAACGAAGATGAAGGAATTGTTGAGGCACGCTGACAATATGCACTTGAACTTTTGATTCATCCAAGAGGTCGTTTTTTATTTCAAAATTTCCAAGTCGTTTTTTATTTCAAAAATTCCAATCTTTTTTTGGGATTTTTTGCCATTTGCAGGGAGCTTTTTTGCAGAGTCGTAGCAATTTATTCCTCTCGTTGGGTACGGTAGGTCATGCGGTGTGTGGTTTAGAAGCACAACAAGCATTAACTAGTGAACTGATTTTTTTTCAAATGGAAGTCACATATGAAACGGCAAAAAGTGAATATATCTTTTATTTATGATGTTTATGCATCATGGTGAAGCAAATGTTCGCTGCAGGAGTGGCTGGAGTCACAGATAGTCGAATGCCGGAGTCCCGTACATCCGACGGTGATTGAACTGATCAATGCTTACGCCTCAAGTTGTCTACCGGCGGACGGCAGTCGTGCCGTCAATGAACCACTATCTGAAAAATTCATCGAGGTGATTACTTTAATGTTTAGAATTAAAATTGTTTTTTGTTGCCGAGATAGTCTCGTTAATCTTTGCGCATCTAGAGTGGAAATAAATGGGCAAGATTGTTCTACGCTATTTTTGCATTTCCGGATTTTGGGCGGAA
>JPKZ01002932.1:0-28642 GCA_000803305.1 Toxocara canis | reverse complement strand
GGGGGGGGGGGGGGGGGGGGGGGGGGGGGGGGGGGGGAGGAAGAGAAGGAAGGAAATTTGATGTTATGTTATATGCTATATGCTGTAATCTGTTTTCTACTCGACCTTGCTTATTCTCAGCGCCTTTTCGTTCCAAGCACTCATGGAAATTTCTGTGATGCAGATATTAGCGTGCCAACAAGAACACAACTTTTTTAATGGAGCTTTTTTTTGTGGGTCGTTCTGCTTAACGAATACAGCCATTCAATTTCTTAACGTTTTTTATTAGCATCTGTTTTGCTGATTTTGTTCCTAATTAATGTCTTATGGTTTAGGGCACATTCTTTAGGCAGTGAAATGCTTCTGCGAAAATATCAGGATTTGTTATTCTTATTTTTCATTAAAAATATCGCCAACTGAGCTGAATGAAGAGGGGTGAAAATTTTGAGGGATTGTTTGCGGGTGATATAGTCGACGAGGATATGCTTGTGCCTCGACTGCTCACTTTCTTCTTTATGCTATCGTTGCGGAGCAAAATCGACAAACTGGACACCGCCAGTGCTTTCACATACCCGTACAAGTTTGTACCTATTTTTTGACTTTCTTAGCCGTATCCAGTCTTAAGTTGTTTGCATCAAATGCGGTCGTAGTGCATGAATATTGCCAACGGTGAGTATATTTGTTGGAATTGAGACCTTATTTCATAACACCCGAATCAGTTTTGGACCATTGTGGAAACAAATTTTGCTTGCCACCGACTCGCAGTATATTCTATTTATTTTTCCATCTTCTGTTGGTCAATGCATGCGATCTTCTCGCTTTATCCATGATAGTATCAAATGAGAATTTTTTTTCGCGATATTTCGCAATGATGCTTGCCGTGCCGCGGGATGGGAAAGGGGTTTGAAGAAAACTAGAGAAGTAGCAAATGTAGAAGAATAGTCTTCATTCAAATGAATGAAGAAAACTGCACGCGGCAGTAAGATTTATAACAAAACGGTACCGAGATAAATGCGGTTATACAAGCACATGTGTAGATGAATTACACATATGCACAGGAAAGAAAAGCATGTAATAAGCAAGGAATAGCAAGAAAATGAGTTGTACATGTGCACATACAAAAGCAGAATCATTCAGCATAATAAAGTAAGCGAAGAATATGAATATGAGATGTGACTCAGTAAATTAAATGAACAGTTGTTTTGAGGCAGCAGATGAAATGGTTGGTTTGGTAGGCGAATGGGCACTTAGAAATGCAAAATGAGTCTACCCAAACACCGCCGTCATTCGCTTTCCTTCCATATTCTCGGTGTCATCGGCATTCTTGCTCTAGTCAACGTTCAATTACAGACCAAACATGGAGACGCGGCTGCCAATTCGGTATATGATAAGCGTGATGAGCGCGCGTTCGGACGATTTCCAGGCATTGCGCTCACCAATGTTGCGGGTCGCGGCTCATTTCTACTCGTATATGTTGCCCGACGCGAACTCGCTTCTTTACAGTGTAAAAGCCGATTTAACGAGCAAATTGGAAAGGCATGTATTTTTATTCATTCCTAATTTGGGATGAAGGATGGCGTTCCTTTCCCACGAATAGTCGAATTGTTGCGTTGATATTGAATCCTGTAATACTCGGCCGTCCATCCGGAGAAGGAGGAGGAGGGAGAAGCGTCGTGCCTCCTCTCTTAACGATATGCGGACAAGGGGGAGGGGAGTTGAATTGGCCTCCTTCCCGCATTTGCTCTTCCTCCCCTTCTTCCTTTTCCTCCGCCTTTCACTTTCTACATCTTTCTTCCTTCCAACTCTGTTTAGGAAACTGATCTAGGAGAAGTAATAAAAGAAACTTCCTTCACAGTGCTGAATAACGAATTCGTAAATAAGTTGAAAAAGAGTTTTATCGGTGTTTTTTTAGTATCAGTTGTAATCCAACGACAGAAGAGGGGTGCGAGGGGGGGGGGGGAAGGGGGATCGTTGTCATGTTAGATTGCTGTTTAGGCGGAAAACAAGAATTGCCGTTTTTTATTCGAATCGCAGAAAATTCTAAAACAGCGTGCTAGGAACGAAATGAAACGAGTTATTTTAAGGAGTGACTCGTTTCGGGAATCAGAAATCGATCGTTTTCTGGAAGCGATTTCTACGGATACGACCAGAGGTGTGCTATATATGGAGCGCTTAGAGTGGAGTTCTCTAAGAACACAAATACATCTACGCAAATGTGTGCTTCATGCGATGCGAGTTGCGGGGGAGGGGGGGGGGGGGGGGAAGGGGGATCGTTGTCATGTTAGATTGCTGTTTAGGCGGAAAACAAGAATTGCCGTTTTTTATTCGAATCGCAGAAAATTCTAAAACAGCGTGCTAGGAACGAAATGAAACGAGTTATTTTAAGGAGTGACTCGTTTCGGGAATCAGAAATCGATCGTTTTCTGGAAGCGATTTCTACGGATACGACCAGAGGTGTGCTATATATGGAGCGCTTAGAGTGGAGTTCTCTAAGAACACAAATACATCTACGCAAATGTGTGCTTCATGCGATGCGAGTTGCCATAAAGCACAGTATGCCCGCTCCTTTCGTCGCCTCTCTCACGTACGTGTGGAATCGAATCGAAAACGTCGAAACGGTCGAATTCTTAGAGGTACGCAAGGTTTTGGTTTATTTGCTTTTCGTTTGTGTATGCTTACACTTAAATGAGCAGGTACCATCGATATCGCTGCCTTTCGTTACTTCCACATTCTGCAATCTATCAAGTTGGTCAAGAGAGGCGTTGCTTTAGGCACAAAAACATGTTTTAGGCGGAAGAATAAAAACAATTCCCCTCTTGTCACCCTCTCCATCATGGCCAATTGTCGATGAATTCTTTCTGTCGCCTCCTCCACTCTTAAAGGGATGTGGGAGGATTGCTTAGTTCATATTATGCTTCCTGCATTTCCTTCGAGTCTTTATCGTGGTTGCACTGGAATGGGAAGTCGTCATTATTTCTTTTCTTCTTCTAGGAATGGGTTTTTATTATCTTCAGGAAACCGTAAACGCGTTGAGTGGCGAAAGAATAACACATGAGATGTTATGCGACCAGCCGTTGTTGCTATATCGCTGCAAAGATGACGTATTCAAGAGTGGCCCATTGTTTTCATGTTTCCTGCGTCTTCTGTCCTTTTATCACTCGGCAGGTCGTAGTATATTGGCTCATAAGCTTCAAACGGCTTCTGCTTCTTCAGCTAACAGGTTATTTTCCGCAGACCTGCTTGGAAAGCAGCTGAACTTGTGTTTATTTGATATAGTGAACAAACGTGTTCGCAGGTGAAACAGATCTTGACGACGAACACGGTTCGATGCAATTACCAACACGGCCGAAACACTGTTTGCCATAAATGGCTTTTCTACGCCAACAAAATTAACCATAAATTTATTTTCTTGAACATGAACCAATTTGAGTAAATGCCGCATTTTCGAGCGCCCCATGAAAATTGGAATCCCCAAATCTCTCATATTGGAGAAAGCAGGGAACGCGCTTGAAGTTGTTATGACCGATTATTGTTTGATATGCAATGAACGAGTAAATCGATTCCGTGAAGTATAATATGATCAGCCTCGCTTTCAAGCGATTAATGTACAGCATGCAAATAATTGCTGCAAACGCGATTTAGAGTGGTAACTTTTTGAGGCAGGATCAGAAGGCGGAGCGGGAAGAGCTGGCTCGTTCATTGTTGGGCGCACAGGATTCTGAAATGGTTCAGGTACTGCTCGAAGCATGTTGGCGATTCAGCAACCCTGAGGTGCAACAATTGGCGTGCGAGCATATACATCAGATGTTCATCGCTGATCCTGTATTACTGAAGCTTGTTCATTTTCAGGTTGGCATATTTATATATGACGCGACTTATTTGAATATGCTTTGTTAAAACTCGGTTTATCCCTTCCCCCCTCCCCCCCGCTATCCTCGCCCACTCCAGTATTTTCACCATCGTAATCCAAAAATTCCTCTGCAATTCAGTTATGGGACGGGGCGAGGACAGCCTCATGAAATCCCTTCCATTTCGCAAGGAAACTTTTCGGCGTCGAGACAGATGTAGCGGTGGAAGAGAGCAATTTACGGAAGGCTCTTGAGATTATTATTTTCCACTCTTTTTTCTTCCGTTCACTGATTGTCTTTTGCCAGCTGTACTTTCGAAGAGGAAATGGTTGTTGAATATATTATTCTTATGATTTCTTGGGAACAGCGGTGATAAATTGCTTGATAATGGTTTTCAAGGTTGTATTTCAAAATTGGGCCTTGGGCCATCGAAATTGCTGTTTTTAAATTCTCTTGCGTGGATTCAGATATCGAGAAGAAAATTGTCTTCGGAAGTGCTATAGCATGCTAACAATGATCTTTAGCTTGATAATATTGTAATAAACTGAATTTAAGGGATACCCAGTAGTGATGGTGCCAATGGCCGTACGTCTGATTCCATCGATGCATATCTGTCTCGATTTTGTGCACGAGATGCTCGCATTGGCTGATATGTCAAAACGTCTTTTCGCTATAGTACTCATTACTGAACTTGCACAACAGGTTCATTACAGTTTGTTATGCATATTTTAATTGATCGCCATTTTTTTCTCAACAAGAGATGCAAGTGGTTTTACACGTTTCCATGCGTGAAAATTGAGCAGCCAGTTATATTTTCTGAATTACGTTGAAAGGTTCGAAGCGGTTGTCGGTAATGACAAGGCGAATAAAGCTTGAAGCGTGGCTCAGTCACTTGATATGTGACGGCGATCGCTCGGGAATAAATTGGGGTTCGAATTTTTGTTGGTCCACGATCTTCCGATCTTTTTCGCTGATGTACTGTTTTTTTTTAAATATTCGAAAAATATGGTTTTTCGAGGATATTTTGTTAAAATTGCATAAATTAAATGAGTGTTGCGAAATTCTGTTTAAATGCTTATTTCATACGCTTTGACATACCAACTAATCCCAACTGGCCACCCTTCAGATACAACCTTGAGAGTTTTCTGTTCAACCCGGCTCGCTCTGAAACAATCAAAATCCGTTTTTGTTTTCTCTGTACGACCTGCGTTTTCCATACCAGGACATTTTCAAAGTGCGATTCTCAGAAATGACAAATTTAGGGAGAAACGGTCGAATTCTTAGAGGTACGCAAGGTTTTGGTTTATTTGCTTTTCGTTTGTGTATGCTTACACTTAAATGAGCAGGTACCATCGATATCGCTGCCTTTCGTTACTTCCACATTCTGCAATCTATCAAGTTGGTCAAGAGAGGCGTTGCTTTAGGCACAAAAACATGTTTTAGGCGGAAGAATAAAAACAATTCCCCTCTTGTCACCCTCTCCATCATGGCCAATTGTCGATGAATTCTTTCTGTCGCCTCCTCCACTCTTAAAGGGATGTGGGAGGATTGCTTAGTTCATATTATGCTTCCTGCATTTCCTTCGAGTCTTTATCGTGGTTGCACTGGAATGGGAAGTCGTCATTATTTCTTTTCTTCTTCTAGGAATGGGTTTTTATTATCTTCAGGAAACCGTAAACGCGTTGAGTGGCGAAAGAATAACACATGAGATGTTATGCGACCAGCCGTTGTTGCTATATCGCTGCAAAGATGACGTATTCAAGAGTGGCCCATTGTTTTCATGTTTCCTGCGTCTTCTGTCCTTTTATCACTCGGCAGGTCGTAGTATATTGGCTCATAAGCTTCAAACGGCTTCTGCTTCTTCAGCTAACAGGTTATTTTCCGCAGACCTGCTTGGAAAGCAGCTGAACTTGTGTTTATTTGATATAGTGAACAAACGTGTTCGCAGGTGAAACAGATCTTGACGACGAACACGGTTCGATGCAATTACCAACACGGCCGAAACACTGTTTGCCATAAATGGCTTTTCTACGCCAACAAAATTAACCATAAATTTATTTTCTTGAACATGAACCAATTTGAGTAAATGCCGCATTTTCGAGCGCCCCATGAAAATTGGAATCCCCAAATCTCTCATATTGGAGAAAGCAGGGAACGCGCTTGAAGTTGTTATGACCGATTATTGTTTGATATGCAATGAACGAGTAAATCGATTCCGTGAAGTATAATATGATCAGCCTCGCTTTCAAGCGATTAATGTACAGCATGCAAATAATTGCTGCAAACGCGATTTAGAGTGGTAACTTTTTGAGGCAGGATCAGAAGGCGGAGCGGGAAGAGCTGGCTCGTTCATTGTTGGGCGCACAGGATTCTGAAATGGTTCAGGTACTGCTCGAAGCATGTTGGCGATTCAGCAACCCTGAGGTGCAACAATTGGCGTGCGAGCATATACATCAGATGTTCATCGCTGATCCTGTATTACTGAAGCTTGTTCATTTTCAGGTTGGCATATTTATATATGACGCGACTTATTTGAATATGCTTTGTTAAAACTCGGTTTATCCCTTCCCCCCTCCCCCCCGCTATCCTCGCCCACTCCAGTATTTTCACCATCGTAATCCAAAAATTCCTCTGCAATTCAATTATGGGACGGGGCGAGGACAGCCTCATGAAATCCCTTCCATTTCGCAAGGAAACTTTTCGGCGTCGAGACAGATGTAGCGGTGGAAGAGAGCAATTTACGGAAGGCTCTTGAGATTATTATTTTCCACTCTTTTTTCTTCCGTTCACTGATTGTCTTTTGCCAGCTGTACTTTCGAAGAGGAAATGGTTGTTGAATATATTATTCTTATGATTTCTTGGGAACAGCGGTGATAAATTGCTTGATAATGGTTTTCAAGGTTGTATTTCAAAATTGGGCCTTGGGCCATCGAAATTGCTGTTTTTAAATTCTCTTGCGTGGATTCAGATATCGAGAAGAAAATTGTCTTCGGAAGTGCTATAGCATGCTAACAATGATCTTTAGCTTGATAATATTGTAATAAACTGAATTTAAGGGATACCCAGTAGTGATGGTGCCAATGGCCGTACGTCTGATTCCATCGATGCATATCTGTCTCGATTTTGTGCACGAGATGCTCGCATTGGCTGATATGTCAAAACGTCTTTTCGCTATAGTACTCATTACTGAACTTGCACAACAGGTTCATTACAGTTTGTTATGCATATTTTAATTGATCGCCATTTTTTTCTCAACAAGAGATGCAAGTGGTTTTACACGTTTCCATGCGTGAAAATTGAGCAGCCAGTTATATTTTCTGAATTACGTTGAAAGGTTCGAAGCGGTTGTCGGTAATGACAAGGCGAATAAAGCTTGAAGCGTGGCTCAGTCACTTGATATGTGACGGCGATCGCTCGGGAATAAATTGGGGTTCGAATTTTTGTTGGTCCACGATCTTCCGATCTTTTTCGCTGATGTACTGTTTTTTTTTAAATATTCGAAAAATATGGTTTTTCGAGGATATTTTGTTAAAATTGCATAAATTAAATGAGTGTTGCGAAATTCTGTTTAAATGCTTATTTCATACGCTTTGACATACCAACTAATCCCAACTGGCCACCCTTCAGATACAACCTTGAGAGTTTTCTGTTCAACCCGGCTCGCTCTGAAACAATCAAAATCCGTTTTTGTTTTCTCTGTACGACCTGCGTTTTCCATACCAGGACATTTTCAAAGTGCGATTCTCAGAAATGACAAATTTAGGGAGGGGGGGAGGGGGTGGGAAGAATTGGGAACATTGCCCACGTCTATAAGGCTACATCGTACAGGGGTGTCGAAAGTGAAAACATTAGCTCAGTGTTAGTGATGCAGTGATGGCAGTATGGCAGTGTGGAGAAGCTTTACGCGTTCAGTCGTTTGTCACTTTTTTCAAGAAGTTTTTTGAGCACTCCCTTGTTGTTTCCTATTGCTCTTGACTGTGTATGCTTTACATATTTAAATCTTCCCTAATCAAAATTGACGGAATTTTGGTGATATGAATATTGTGCTGCAATTATCTGCGAGGAATCCATTCCAGAACCTGCTGCGGTTAGTAACGAAACGTAATACATACCTCGCGATGACCGTTGCGCAATTTTCGTGTGCAATACTCATGCATGGTTGAAGTCTTGTCGATAAAGTGCACATTGTGGAACGTTGTGAACACTAGTTATAGTAACAGTTTCATAATTTGTGTGCTGCGCTGTTGTGCCATCCAGCACAATTCTAAGCTGCATAATAATGTGGTGTGTAAAATTAAGTTCCAATAGCGCCAAAAAACTACTGGCCAGCTTCTTCCATTCGTTCGCTATTAAAAATCAACATTTACGAGAGCACTACTGAATTCTTTTTTCTCATTCTCATCCCTCGCGGTTTTATTACAAAGGCGGATAAGGGATTCACTATGTTTAGGTGTGGGAGATTCAGATTTAAAAATTCGTCACCATGAAATTCATGCTTTTCAGTTCAGGATTAGTTCGTATACGCATTGTGGATCCCTTAAGAGAGTACGGTATTTGATAGGACACTGAATGAAATGTGGTCTCGGGCGATTTCTACTGATTGTTTTCCGTTAGAAATGAGCGATGATTACAAAGACTTGAGTGAAATATTTTAAAAGCTTTCTAATATATTCTTTTGCGCATTTTTAATGTATTTTTGGCTTGGTAACCGAGTGAATGAATGGCCGATCATATAAACGCTAATCAAGCACGCAAACGAGTCAGCTCATTTGATAGGTATCAGTTTGTAAAAGAATAATTTTCAGTATCGAATAGAGCATTCGTGCATACGAGTGGATCTGGTCTTGGACGTACTGTGGACACTGTGTCGGGTATTGCCATGCGAAGAGGTGTTCCCGCTTCTACCAGGTGTAGTGCCAGCATTGGCTCGCATGATGACTGTCTTCCCGCAACTAAAGGATGACGTGACCTATGTGTTAAAGGGCATCTCGAAGACAGCGACTGCCAGGATAATTGCGTCGGCAACCGTGTTAAAACCAGCTAGTTGTCCCGAACGGAAGCTTATCGCTGAGATAGATCGAGTTATTGCCAAGCAAGGAGACAATGTCAGCTATAAATATTGTAATTGACGTGATTGTTTGGATTTCATGTTGTTTTGTGGTCAGCTTGCTGCAGAAGTTATGTGTGCATCGGTCACTCGAAATTTGTAGA
This sequence comes from Toxocara canis, assembly GCA_000803305.1. NCBI lineage: Eukaryota > Metazoa > Nematoda > Chromadorea > Rhabditida > Toxocaridae > Toxocara > Toxocara canis. The sequence goes on along the minus strand of JPKZ01002932.1, from coordinate 19,604 downwards.
TTGCCGAAAATGGGCGCAGTTACTAAGTCCGTATGCCGGCGATAATCCAATGTAGGGAAAGGAAAGGTTCGAAATTTTTAGGTGAAAGTTTTTAATCTAAAACATTGAGTAATTTAAAAGAAACATGAAAAACCCTGATGGTCAGTGGAAGGGGGGCTCAGAAAGAGAGCGTCTGCCATGTTAAGCGCCATAGTTGACGCTAGAGAGCAATGAAGAGAGCACCCTCCGGTCACATTGCCATGTTTTTGAGAGGCAGAATGATCCGGATGGCCCTCATCATTTGCTCCGTTTTCTTCTTTTTCTCTTGTAACTATTTGTCTTTGTTTTTCGAAACAATTTCCTACACAGTTCACTTAAATTATTTGTCTGTAGCGAGTCATTGACATGGGGCCAGTCACTGTCAAGAGACAGGGACAATTTTTGTCCTAGGGGAGAAAGGTGATATCATTCATCTCAGAAAGGCACAGTGACATCTTTTTAATCATCTACTTTTTAATCATCTGCAATGTTATTTACAATGATTATGCAATAGGAATCATGAAAATTTTATTAGGGAATAGTATCAGGCTGAAATGGGAGTTGAGAAGTGGAGGGGAAGGGAGGGAGAGAGGAGGGCGGTGGTTTGAAAAAGGTTGACAGCCTTAGGTCTATATGTTTACTTTTGTTGGTACACAGTTCGTTTTCTAACGTGCTGTGTTGCTTTTTATGCGTTTTTGGGAGTTTATTTATGCAAAAGATGTCGATTCAACCTAACGCCTTTGTAAGCATATTGGCCTTTTCGCTGGGATATCGGTTCAACCGCACTACACTAAGTTCTCTTCGCATCTCATAGACGGTTTAGTGGTCAACGTGTAAGTTATCTTTTTAAAGTATCTTCTCGCAATTATCTGAAGGGTTATAGGAGATTTATAGAAGGTGAAGAAACATCAGTTTCATTGTGGTGATGTGTTTGTGTTTACTATAGTGATATATAGCGTTGTTTGTATAAAATGTTGCGGTTCCCATTGTTATTGTGGTTGTTGCTGTTATGAGGAGTAAATGTTTTATTTTAATTTGCCCATGTAATGAGTGCCTTTCACCCATATATGCTTGCATTATTCGATAAACTCATTCATTTCCTCTCCCCTTCTCTCCCTCTCTCTCTCTCTCCCTCTCTCCCTCTCTCAGCTGCGTAGAAAACTAGAAAGATATTTAAAAGAGGCGTAAATTTGATCAGCTTGTGCATCACACTTTGACGCGGTCAGAAGCTGCCTCGGCAAAGGATTTGGAGCAGTTGGCAAAAGCTGACGCTTTGGCTTACCAGCTAAGCGTCCAAGGTAGTATTGATGAGCTTTATGAAATGTGTATGCCATGTTTCACTCTATGTATACAATGTCACCACCAATATTGATGTTTTCTTCTATAGCGTTTTGGAGAGTCATTCGCTGGAATCGACTAGAATCTTTGTTTGAGGGGCTTTTTTTTCGCCTCAATAAAAGTGATGCTTAGGTAATGCTTCAGTATTTGTGAACCAACCACCGTTCATCGTTGGCGTTTTCCACAACGACTTTCACGCATAAGGACCAACAAATTTGTCAGCACAATTCGACATGGGATCGAACTTTGGTTGCAGTGCGCGGTGCACGGCAAATTTGTGCTGTCACCTGCGAAATTCTGGAGAGGCAGCGTCAATTTCAGAATGTAAAATTGCGCTTTGCTGTTTGTTGCGTGAGAAAGCTTTTCGTTTTTTTAAAATTTTATTTTGCTTCATTTTATATGGAGTTGTGCTCTGTCGTGGTAGCATTATTCTTCCTTAATTGTTGACCACCGTTTAATAGTTATGGTCACTAAGGGTTAATGCTTTCTTTAGTGGTCATAAGAGACGAACAAAAATCGCAAAAGATGCCGTTGTGCTTTGCTGTTTTTATGGGGTCCTTCAGAGCTGAAGGTAGTAAGTAACATTCGCAAGTTTTTGCTGTTAAAAGCGTCGCGATATGAACGATTACGATCAGTTTAAAAAAGCGACATTTTTTTTCTCTTTTAAAATCATTTTGTTTTTGTCAGTGATCTTTAAAGCACCCACCTAGATGACCTGGATGGTGATATTTACGTAGGCCGAGTGCTGTTTAAATTTACAACCATTTTCCTCAGATCGGACCGAGAGGGCTGTATTTTTCACTAGGTGCTAATTCTAAGGAAGCCTGTGCTCAACTGATAATAGTAATCAGTAATTAGCTGCAGTGGTTGTGAAGTACAGTTGATAAATTGTAAAGTATAACAGTCGACGATAATATACGACACTTAATTTTAAAAAATAATATTCGGTAATGGTGAGTTTGTTAAACGAGTGGTTGGCGTGAAAATTTTTAATGGGGAATAAGGCCCTGTTGTTTTGCAGATCTGGTAGAAAAAAGGGGCTGTATTAGCGATAACACGGTAATTGCTGTTAGCGACTGTATGCACTCGTTATATCGCTCGATAATCTCGACCAATGAGAAGTAATTAGCTTGTAAATGTATGTTTTCAGGATTCGTTCTATAATGAGCGACTACTTTGCGGAACATTCAAGGAATGAAAATATCTCGAACGATTGGCTGGCTGTGGCAAGGTTTGTTCTTCGTTTCAGTGTTTTTGCCATTTTTTGACTTCCAGATTTTCATTCATCCCATATGCCTCTACTTTCTTTCAGTTTAATGAAATGTGATGCGCTAGTCGACCATTCGTGTTTTATTTTAGTTTCAGCTTATTGCATCCGATGTGTAAAGGTGGTGGTTTGATTTTTTATTTCGTTTTCGTGTTTTTTTTCTCTTTTACTGTCCGCTTGTCTTTTACGCCAAAAGTTTTGGGGACTGAAAAGGAACAGACACCGTAGTCGAAGCATTGCTTAAGGTTTTTAGAAATTACTGTCGAACGTTCGTCTTATGCTGCCATGGCGCTCGCTTGTTTTTGCGCCATATCTGCGTTTAATCCCATTATAACGCCTTTTTCATTTTCTCTTGCACTACTGTTTCTAGCAAAATCCGACAGATTGAAAGTGCTACAAATTTTTGAAGTGAACTTTAAAAAAAGGAGGAAGGGGGGGTGGAAAAAGAGATGTTCTGGTGCATTTGATGACAGTCATGTGCCGGTCATGGAAATAATCATTAACAGCTATTTGAAGGATGTTGGTAGAAGGTGGCTGGAATGAGCAGCTAGGGCTCACATGGGAAACCATGTTTCCCAATTCAACCAAAGCTGCCTGCCCAAAAGCGGTCGCGGCACTCGAAAGATTACGCTCAAATGAACTTCAAGACGATGGTCAGTTTTATCTTCCGAAAGCTTTGCTTGTTGGTTTCATTCTTGAATTCTATACAGTCTTCTAGTTTTCGATAACTATGGTTTTTTAAAAATCTGTGCGCTATCAATAACTTAACATTCTCTCGCTAATTATTCTGCTTGTTCGCCGCTGTTCTTTTATTACATCTTATTTCACCGTTCACCTCAGTATTCTTTTCTGTAAATATGCATAGTGCATGTATGGTCTGCTAATGCATTTGCATATATATGTATGTTATAATATACATATATATATATACATGTATATATATATATATGTTTCTGTTTGTTTCTGTCGATACATATCCTCACGGCCTAAGTCGAAATGGGTCAGTGTTTCGTCTAGCCGTACACCGAAAGGTATCAACTCTCAGAGGCATGAAACAAAGTAGCATAACGTAATTTTATTCAAGCCAAGCCTTGTCGAAGGCAGAATATAGCTGTCACACGTTTTTTTGCAAGGCACATACCCGCCGCGCAATTTGGGAGTGTTAAACTAAAAGGCTGGTTGGGAGTAAGTGTTAAATGGAGGTTTTCGAGTGTCTGACTGCACATTTTTCAAAGAATTCATTTTGGTTGTGTCGAGCATTACAAGAAGGCCTTCGTCACCTTTAGTTGTCTTTTTTCTAGACTATGCTTTACCTTCGGTCACCATTTTTTGAGTTGGCAATAAAGATAGTTTAAACCATGCAAATACGTTTCATGAGAATATGCTGTACAATTTGTCTTCGCATTTCGTCTCTAAAATCACATAAAAAATCACCGCTTTGGTTTAGCTTTCATGTTCGCTTGGAAAGTTTCGGATGCAAACTCTGCTAATGCTTTCGATTCAGTGGTCTCTTATTCTGAAGAGCTCGTTCGATCAAGATCTCATAACATTCATTTATTTCGGCGACTTTCTGCATTGAATTCATTTTACAATTTGTTTGCTTTTCTAGCCATTCGAGTGTGAACTAAACTGTCGTGTTGTTTGAATGCATATCATTGGTGCGTTCACAAGTCGCCTAACAAATTTCAACCTCGGAAAAAAGCTACGAGCTTATTTTCATTTGGCAGGTGCTTTCGATTGTTGGGATCGCATATTTTATCGCATCGTTCTTTTTTCTTTTTTAATTTTGGGTTTCGGTGGGCAGCAGCTCAGTGGTAAACTCTAGCTTTACGTGCGGAAAAACCTGGGTTCGATTGCGAGCTGCTTCCCCAACGGGTCGCCAGCAGGCTGACCACCAGGCGTTCCGAAACTGGTCAGAACAGTGCGCATGGTTGTCGCTGCATCGATACGGGTATCGATAAAATTACAGCTGCCTTTGTTTCCATTTGCGTGCATGTTCCAATCGTTTCTTGCGTTGCATGGCAAAATACGCACTTCAGAACAACAATAACAGTTAATTTTAGTTAGTGAGCAACTAACTCACAGGCCGATTGGCAGAATTGTCGGCGATATTTTTGCGTGGTATCTAATGGGATGCGGCGTTGCCGAGCAGCACATTTCATCTAGCTAACTGAAAGCGTGATTTAATAAGTTGTACTTGCTGTTGTTCTTCCAGTTTGAGGAAGTAAGTTGGTTGAACACTTCGAAATATTTTATCGCATTACGAATATGTTCTTTCAGGGTTATGTCCGGTGTGTATATGCGAGTGGGAGAGAGATGAAAGCGTTAGGTTGGTTCGAATGCCGTGTGGACACATCCTTCATGAGCGGTGCATTTTGCCGTGGCTAAAGCGCACTAATTCGTGCCCCGTTTGCAGACACGAATTACCTTGTGAGGACCCGCTTTATGAAACCTATAAGAAGCAGCAGGTAAGAGTTTAGAAGTTGTTTTTTAATCCAATTCAGTGATTTCGTTTTCGTTTGGATATCTTGGGAGTTCACGAGGAAGACGAGTAGGTATATGGAATTACTTTTTGTTACTCGACTTTTATCAGGCCTTTTTTCTTATGCTTGCAGGCACCTTTCCTATGCTTCCTGCATTTTTTTTTTCGTTCTTCAGTAATGCTTTTAATTTTTTTCATTATTTTGTCACTTATCTGTCAAATTTTACAGGAAAGGCGAAGGGAGCGTGAAGCGGATCTCGCTGAACTGCATGATTCGATGTTTTCATGATAGTGATATGCAGTTTGATTAACTTTTGGGCTGGGCAGACACATTTGCTGTCTAAATGAATGGTTATCAGTTACCTTATACCAGTCACCTGTTTAGGCGTCCGCGAGTGTTTGATCATTCAGAATGGTGTGAATTTCTCATATTTTATTTACTTTCTTTAAACTCCATTTAAATTAATTGTGCAGCCTTTATGCTGTTCTGCTATGGGTGTATACCTGTTCACGTTTTTTATTTCAGTAGTATATTTTCCGTACATGAATGCAGGTTTTTTTTGAGAGGTTGATAATTGTCATTGAGGTAATTTTTCACACGGGTGGTGTTATGTTTTGTAAAGAAATAACTTTTTTTAAAGGAAAATTAATATGGTATTGCGGAGTTGGCTTATCTTTTCTCTTACGTTTTCTTCATAATACTTTTTTTTAAATTGTAAAATAGTCCGTTCTTTCTTCATGCAATTGTGCGTTTTTTTGCCGTAATGAGAACGCTTTACAGATCGCTTATGTCTTTGCATGTGTATGTGTATGTTTGTTTATTCGCTATTTTCAACGCATGAATCGGTAACTCGTCGGCTACCAAACTTGGCAGACAATCGGTGTCTCTGTGATGGGATAATTGCCACCGAATTCAATTGCTAGGACTGAAATATGGGTGGGCACACAGGATGCAAAACCTTTCGAACTACATCTTACGCTAAAGACACTTCAGAATGTGATTGTTTTTTTTAAGATTTGAACTTGGTATTCTTCAGAAAATGAGCCGATAATAGTGCGATAATTGCGATCTGTGGCTGTGATCTCATGAACGAGTCTCCCGATAGTGTGCATCAAAAGTAGCTCGTTTATCGCATCTCGAATCGAAGTGTTTGCAAAGCCTAATTTTTTACGTTTGATTTGCGAGCATTTAGTAGGGCGTTATGAGCGGTATTGCTTGGAGTGTTTGTGTATCATGTGTATTGCCCACCACTTCTTCCGTCAGCTTCTTGCGGTCCCATCGTTATTGTTGCCGATGTGCGCGCGTTGGAATGACATTTAAGGCGTATCGTAGCACGAAATGCGTTTGGTTGTGTTTTATGAGCTCGAAGAGTGTTTTCATTTGTTTGACTCCAAAAGTTTTCACTTTTAGTGCAAATGTTCTTCCGCTTAGGAAAGATTGCACCGATCTGCTGTATTCGTTTAGTATCCATTTAATTATGGATGGGAAAAAAAGTAAAAGTTTAAATTTTTATAAGTCTTTTAGAACAGCTGTCAAGATTCGATTTAAGGAGTATTTTTTTAAACGGAAAGCTTTATAGCGATTCCATTTTGAGCAGTTTCGGTCACGTTTAAGGAAGCATTGGGAGGGGTTATCTTGTTTAGATTCTGTGGAAGCTGATAATATGCTGTGTATGACTTCTCGATTTATGCTGTTTTGATGGTCATTTCGGAAATGTATGATGACTGCGTCAGTGGCGAGGAAATTGCAAAATGCCCATCGTTCCATCTGCAATTGATATAAGGAGAATATGCATGTAGAAGAATAACCTTCATTCACATGGATAAAGAAAACTGCACAAGGCAGTGAAATGTATAACGAAACGACACCAGCATAAATGAGGTTAGACAGGTACACGTGTAGATAAATTGCACATATATACACAAAGAATCGAGTGTAATGAGCAAGGAATAGCAAGGAAAAGAGTGATAATGAAGGGTAGTCATGTATACATAGGGAAGGCAGAATCATTCAATATAATAAAGTAAGCCAATCAAACGAATGTGAAATGCAACTCAATGATATAGATGAGGCGAACATCTTCAACCTGGCCTATAATCAGGTGTAATACGGTGACCAAGCTTGCGTACAATATTCCAGTGTGGGACGGCAGTATACAATATATGCTTTACGGCAATGTTCAATACATCGGTGTTGCAATGCACGTAGGATGCAGCTAGTCACCTTTAACGCGTTCGTAGCTACTTCAGTACAGTGCAGGTTCCAGTGCAAATTTGGACAAATCGTGACTCCGAGGTCGCAAATTCCATCGTCCGCAGACGGTAAAATTTTGTTATCCAATCGCAAGAAGCACTCATGACGGAAATTGATATGAAGAACTCGGCATTTCTTATACGAAATGTCAAGTTGCCAAGATTTAGACCAAGCGTTGAAGGCGTTCAAATCGCTTTGCAAAATGTGAAAATCAGCAGCGGGGTTTTGCAAAGGACAACATATTTTTAGATCATCTGCGAACAATTTGCAAGCGCTAGACAAATTATCACAGACATCGTTTATATACAATATGAACAACAATGGGCCGAGCACACTTCCCTGAGGAACACCACTGGCCTGATGGCGATAGTTGGAGAAGGAACCGACGATTCATCAGAAAAGTTCTTAGCCACTTCAACAGTGAACCACATATACCGTAAGCTTCTAGCTTGTGCAGAAGCTTACTGTGGCAGACGACGTCGAAAGCCTAAGCGTAGGGGACTTATACTACATCGGTTTGAATTTTGTCATTAAGTGCACTAATCCAGTCACACATTGAGGTTATTGTTTGGGAGATAGTTGATCGACCTGATAAGAAGCCATACTGGCCTGGATGAATTAGGCTGTTTTTCTGAAAATGCAGAAGTATATTATCTTTGACAATAACCTCCATAACCCTACACACTGACGATGTCAGACTAATAGGGCGGTAGTTTTCAACGCAGGTAGGGGGGGTCTGCTTTAATAAAGGGGCAATTACGGCCGTCTTACAAGCGGACGGAGAGGAGGAGCAGGAAATACTTCGTTCAAAAATTAAACTCAGTGGAACAGCTATAATATTTGAGGTGTTTTATGAAATAAGAAGGTATTCCATCAGGAGTAAGTGAGGTTTTATTGCTCAATTTGTCAATGGCGTTTCTCACAGATTCTACACTCACATTTACCGTTGGCAGTCGTTCTTTTGTTCTAAATAGGAATTCTGGCAGAAAGCTATCGTCTTTCTTAAAGACTTGACAAAAATGGTCTGCAAAACATATCGCACTTGAGACAGTCATTTGCGATAGGGCACAAATTCGCATCTTTTAAAACGCTTATATCGTGCCGGACGTTAAATTTCTTGTTCACATACCTATAAAACGACTTAACATTCCCAGAACATATCAAATGCCTTTCTTGGTTTTTCGCAAACTGCTGATAAGCCTGATGGAAGTCTCTAGCACACGTTGAAAATGCCGCTTGCCCACCTGGCTTGTGGCGATCTAACAACAAAAAAATGTTTTTTGGCTGTCATTCTCTGTAAATATTTGGGCAGGGATGGAGTGGTTCTTTTCCCTTTTGCAATTGGGATACAAACACCAACAATAACGTTCAACAACTTGATAAAATGTGCATACATTTCCTCGATATCAGAACATTCCAAGAAGTACGTATTCCAATCAATACTCAAGAGCATTGCATTAGCCGTTGAAAGTGCATAATGGGATTGCCAAGCAGTGCGGTTTTTCACAAATCATGTGTATTTCGGTGGTAGTTAGAAGAAAAATTCTCAAGATGGATATTTGGGTTTGTAGATTTGGTAATTGTTTAGCCACTTCAACAGTGAACCACATATACCGTAAGCTTCTAGCTTGTGCAGAAGCTTACTGTGGCAGACGACGTCGAAAGCCTAAGCGTAGGGGACTTATACTACATCGGTTTGAATTTTGTCATTAAGTGCACTAATCCAGTCACACATTGAGGTTATTGTTTGGGAGATAGTTGATCGACCTGATAAGAAGCCATACTGGCCTGGATGAATTAGGCTGTTTTTCTGAAAATGCAGAAGTATATTATCTTTGACAATAACCTCCATAACCCTACACACTGACGATGTCAGACTAATAGGGCGGTAGTTTTCAACGCAGGTAGGGGGGGTCTGCTTTAATAAAGGGGCAATTACGGCCGTCTTACAAGCGGACGGAGAGGAGGAGCAGGAAATACTTCGTTCAAAAATTAAACTCAGTGGAACAGCTATAATATTTGAGGTGTTTTATGAAATAAGAAGGTATTCCATCAGGAGTAAGTGAGGTTTTATTGCTCAATTTGTCAATGGCGTTTCTCACAGATTCTACACTCACATTTACCGTTGGCAGTCGTTCTTTTGTTCTAAATAGGAATTCTGGCAGAAAGCTATCGTCTTTCTTAAAGACTTGACAAAAATGGTCTGCAAAACATATCGCACTTGAGACAGTCATTTGCGATAGGGCACAAATTCGCATCTTTTAAAACGCTTATATCGTGCCGGACGTTAAATTTCTTGTTCACATACCTATAAAACGACTTAACATTCCCAGAACATATCAAACGCTTTTCTTGATTTTTCGCAAACTGCTGATAAGCCTGATGGAAGTCTCTAGCACACGTTGAAAATGCCGCTTGCCCACCTGGCTTGTGGCGATCTAACAACAAAAAAATGTTTTTTGGCTGTCATTCTCTGTAAATATTTGGGCAGGGATGGAGTGGTTCTTTTCCCTTTTGCAATTGGGATACAAACACCAACAATAACGTTCAACAACTTGATAAAATGTGCATACATTTCCTCGATATCAGAACATTTCAAGAAGTACGTATTCCAATCAATACTTAAGAGCATTGCATTAGCCGTAACCCAGTCACCGCTTTTGAAATCTCTGTAACTATGTATTACTGAAAGTGCATAATGGGATTGCCAAGCAGTGCGGTTTTTCACAAATCATGTGTATTTCGGTGGTAGTTAGAAGAAAAATTCTCAAGATGGATATTTGGGTTTGTAGATTTGGTAATTGTTCATTATTTCAGTTTCTATTAACCTTATAAGCGTTCATCGTTCTGGCATGTAATTCTGTTTTTAAGCTTGTAAAAGCATCTAATGAGAGATTTTTTGTTGTTAATTCACAAAGTGGCAATGATCGTGGCGTTATTGATATGGAAGCATACCATTCGCCCATGCGATCCGTGAGGTGCTTCTTCGTGGAAATTGGCTTGAATTCACCGCGGTCTACGTCCCACTTCCATTTTGATTTGAACACGGTGTGCCGCGTTGTGATTATTCGTTTATGCATGGGAGCGGTAAGTGCTCCGCAGGACGGCGTCCGAAATTTCGCTCAGTTCATTTTTCATATTTCCCGCATTTTCCCTTCGAGACCTAATTTCGAACATTACAACTTGTCTTCTGCCCGTCTTTGGAGGCTGTTAAGTTCACTTGTCAAAGGTTGCGGGAGTGTGGCGAGAGGTTTTGAAATGAAGTTTGTTTGCTTTCGCTCAGTTCATTTTTCATATTTCCCGCATTTTCCCTTCGAGACCTAATTTCGAACATTACAACTTGTCTTCTGTCCGTCTTTGGAGGCTGTTAAGTTCACTTGTCAAAGGCGGATGTAGATCAGATTGCGGGAGTGTGGCGAGAGGTTTTGAAATGAAGTTTGTTTGAGGATTTTGGCTTGGCGATTTGAGAGGTGGTGTTGAGGCTGCATGAAGTTAGAGTTGTAAGGGAAGATTGGGGCTGTTGTTTTCACGTTTGCATTCCATAATTTCTATCCCAGCGGCATGCTAAAAGCAGTGAGCTTAGCAGGGACATTAGTGGTAAATAAATGTGTGAAACGATAGAGAGAGTTAGGCAGATTTTGAGAGAGCGACCATCCCAGAATGACTCTTAAAATATTAGAAAGAGCAATTCTTAAACCCGAGTGAATCCTTCCTTACAGCAATCATCAAAATACGGTCGAGGTAGCCGAGACGTAAATAACACGCATTTTTTCAAGGAAATGGCCCATCGTGTCTTGAAATGCAGCATTAATTTTTATTCAGTAATATTAATTTGCAAATCGATTAGTTTATGATTGCCGTTCGAGTCAGATGAATGTGGAGACAGTCAGATGAATGTGGAGACCGCGCGAAACGAATAAAATAGGTGGTTCGATCTGCGATCCGGACCAAATTGTTATCTTAAAAATGCCTTTAAAATAATACTGCTTATCGAGTTAAGTTACAAGTGATCTTTTCGCAAAGCTTCATTGTTGTCTCAGTGTGGGGAGTACGCGCCTAACTTAACGGTCGGTTAGATCGGGTCGTTGACGTTGTGGGATCGGTAGAAGTTGTTCGTTTGTTGCATACCTACGAAAGAGCATAGAGCCTTTCCCTTTAATTGTTGGCGTGCAAGAAATGTTCCGCAATCACTTCGCCAACTCAGTTCACCTACAGTCATTTGTCCGTCCATCTGCCACTTATCCGATCGTCGTCTAGCTGTTGTCTTGTTCAATTATTTCATCTTCTTCTTACTTTTCATTCGATTACCTCAACAGTGTATATCATGTCCTTAGTCATATCAGGTACGTGAAGCGTTTCATGGTCAATCGCAGAGCGTCGAGCGATTCTTGCGGCGTTTATTGATTGCAGTGATTGTTTTTCAGAAAAATGACCGAAGTTTTGACTGCTGCTGGAGAAGGTGACGTCGAACCAAAGGATCAAAGGCAACAATTTGTTGTAGGTTCTTTTCTTTATTCGTGGAGTGTTCTCGAAAAACGTCGTTTCTAAAATATCTGCGTTTTATATTGTTCGTTTAGTAGAATTAAAGACGAATAAACTCCTTATAGCTTCAACAAAATGGAGAATCGTCATTTACCTGACAGGAAGATTGGGAATAAGATACAGCTCCACTTCCATTCTTCATTTGCTTGAAAAACTTATCGATTTCCCGAATTTCATTTCTCAAGTAAACGGTCATTTTTATCGTGTGAAGTGTTTCTTATATGTTACCATGTATTTGGAAACGTATACGATTACTCCGAAAATGCCAAATTTTTTAGCGCTTACTGCATTGCACTTAGAGTTACCTTCTTTCGCTTCATATGTTGTTGAAATCAGAATACTTTATAACGCACTAACTTTTGCAGTTTTTAGTGCGCTTTCCTTGTACATTCATTTATTAGTTCATATGGAATTGTGCTAGTCTGTTACAAAGCGTAATGTTGTTCTTTTCATGCTTCAAAAGATTTCCCAGTACTATTTCAAAACGCACTTATAAGTAGAAAGTTTTCCTCAATACAGAATTCCTCCAGCAGAAGATCCTTTCGTATCATTGTCTTTCAAGGTATTTGACCATTTAAATACGTGCTTTATTGCAGATATAACGGACAAAGTGGATTTCCATATGTTTAAGGAAGGAATCAAGCCAGTATGGGAGGATGCTGCTAATCGCAAGGTAAATCGTTGCTTGCTTCTTTAAGCTGCTTTTTGCTCATCGATGATGTCGAAAGCATATTAATTGATTGTTGCATAATGTAACTGATGTAGAAATCCGAATTTTGTTTGACACATGATGAGCATTGGAAAAGTAATTAATGCTTTTGTTGATGGACACTGGCGAACCTTGTTCATTCGATTTTTCCACCGTTTTATCACTTGGAAATATACGAAACCTGAGAACATTTCCGTGGCGTTTATATCCGAAACAATTTTTCAAGTAGAGTGCTGCTAAGTAATCATTTTATGTGCTCATGAAGAATGTGCAAAAATTATCTCTGTGATCTATTAGGTGTACAGTTTGACGAATTTCAAGAATTCCTATACATTTATGGGAATAAATTTCAAGCATTTGAGCTGCAACACAATTAACATTGTTTCATTATTTCGTTCTCGAATGACATGAATGACCAGGATACAAGAACAGCGAGAAACGTTGAGGAAGCTAGCATTGAAGTCTGTCGCAGGCTAGAGCTATGGCGAAATAACCTTTCATTTCTGAGTAGCATCAGGGTGTTTTGTCGAGGGTGTCGTTTAATAAGGCATGAGACTTTTAGGTTTGCTAGCTTTTTTAAGAATACATGATCAGAATGCGAAAGAATGCCTAAAATTTTTTGTAGGTTCAGGGGGAGCGATAGACTCATGGTAAGGGGAATCTGGAGTACCTCAGATTTTTCCAGGGTGGAAAATGGATCCTTCGATTGAGGAAGGGTCTTTCCTCGAGAATCTGGGAGAATCTTCTGCTAGCAATGATCGGTGAACAATTTTTGGTCGGCGAAGAGATATGCGGTGCCGTTTGCTCAATTCGCAACCAGGTTTTTTTTGGTTTGTTTGACGTTTCGTTTTTAGGCCGTCGAGGCTATCCGATTTCCGCATCTTCAGGAGGAGCGTTCGTATGAAGCCCTTAGAATTCAGTTATCCGCTCAGATTTTAGCCACTCCTTTCTTTTTAATATACGGTCCCCTCTGTAAAATTATAAACTCACTATAAATCCGTCCTCAACTCAAATTCCTTCCCTATCCTAGCCGCACCGATCCTCTTTCAGTGAAGTACTTGAAATCTCTTCCCCCCCCCCCCCTCCCCATACCTCCTCACCTACTCTCGCTTCAGCTGGAGATCTCACTAAAGCTCCTCCACGCTTAAGTTGGCTTCGTTTTGTTGAGCTTCCTACAGCGTGTGTGTTCATCAGATATTTATTTCGATATTTATATCGCCTGGGGAGCGTTTAGATTGGGATTTTTGAGCAGTAAAATACTAAAAATAGGAATCCCAACGAATCGAAATGCTAAGCTAACAAGGGTTAACGAAATAGCTTTACAGGCGTGTCTTATTTGATTGCAGTGGCCATTACTCAGACGGTATTCGAGTAAAGTAGAAGTTATAAAGGGCTGATATTTAGGAAGATATTGTGTCATTGTGGAATCGGACGGCTGATAACCTCGGAACAACGAACCGCATTCGAGATACGTTGAGAAGAGTGTTAAATCTGCCCGTCAATGCCGTTCTCGAATACAAACGTCACGATGATTGCCTCAAGTAAGTGATTTTGCTTTTTATATAGGTTTAGTATTTCATTGTCTTGTCGTATTGAGAGCGTTCAACGAGGATAAAGATTTCCATAAAAACTGGCATGATTACGAAAAGGATCAACGAGATCTCATTATTGATTGTGGGCCAGTCGTGAACACTAGGGCTTCGGAATTCGATAATCCATCATCCTCGCTTGTGGGAAGGTGCTGAGAGGTATAAGAAACTTGTGGGAAGGTGCTGAGAGGTATAAGAAAAAGTGCCTCACATCATAGAGGTTGTTCTTAGCGTCCACAAACAGTGACCACTGTTGGGAGACATTGGCTTGCACGCTGACCGCAGAGAGTTTTTTGACTAGTTTGTGTTAAGTAGGTGGTGCGTTATTGCTGTTACAAAATTTTCTCAACAGTTCGCAGTTATCAACGAGCGTATTTATAGCGCGCGTTAAGATTGGAGCTTTGTTTTGTTATATTGTCATTTTGTTTCGTTATAAGTTACAAGATTGGCAGAATTTTGTTATAATAAGTTGTAAGTTATATACAGAAAATGTGTAAGTTATTTGAAAAGAGAACTTCGAATTTTCTAGGAAATACCGTCCGTGGACGGATCATTAAGGAAATATCTGTTGAATCTGTATAGCCGGCACAGTAGCAGTCTTAGGTTATACTTGAGCGGGAAACTATATAGATCATAAGAAGAAATCGAAACCTAACGGTGAAAATATTCACCATCATTGAATCGCTCGTATTTCATTTGAGAGATTGCTGTTACAAAATTTTCTCAACAGTTCGCAGTTATCAACGAGCGTATTTATAGCGCGCGTTAAGATTGGAGCTTTGTTTTGTTATATTGTCATTTTGTTTCGTTATAAGTTACAAGATTGGCAGAATTTTGTTATAATAAGTTGTAAGTTATATACAGAAAATGTGTAAGTTATTTGAAAAGAGAACTTCGAATTTTCTAGGAAATACCGTCCGTGGACGGATCATTAAGGAAATATCTGTTGAATCTGTATAGCCGGCACAGTAGCAGTCTTAGGTTATACTTGAGCGGGAAACTATATAGATCATAAGAAGAAATCGAAACCTAACGGTGAAAATATTCACCATCATTGAATCGCTCGTATTTCATTTGAGAGATTTTTTTCCCGTTATTTTCTTTATATATTTCTGCTGGAAGTTGAATTATGAGGTTTAATTTATTCGTTAATCAGTGTTATTATCAAATTAATAAATTGCAAAGTTCGTTATACAGTTCAGCTTATCAAAGTGGAATTTCTCCTTCATCGTAGGCCATTGTCCTTTAATTTTTTTGCTTTTGCGGCTGTCTCTTCTGTCGCACCATAGATTATAGTTCAGGTCAATGTTGTTTCGTTGCAGAGATCAAAGCAGTTATCGGCACACGAATTTGGATCTGATAAGAAGATGATATTTATATGTTTACAATTTTATTTATGCTTTTGTTTTCTACTTTTATCTGTTTTTAAACGTTTCCTGGCATATAGTGAAACCTAATCTTTTCGTGCCGTTTACGCTTTCTTCGGTGTCACTAGTATCGCTCTGATGTACTAACTGATCGTTTTGGTAGCATTTTTTTCGTTGTCTTCGAATAATCAACTACCTTCACTAATGCGTTCATATTGTAATGAATTGTTGAGTAATTGACGTAATGGCATCATGGAATCCAAGTCGCGTGGGAAATCAGACGGTATATCTGCTTATCAGAATTTTGTTATAAACATAAGATAATGGTAGTTATACCTAAAGGCCGGACCTTCATTCACACCTTATACGCACGATTGCCTTTTTTTTACGGTTATAAGGCGAGACCAGAGTGAAAGTATTAAGGTGGTAGAATGCGGTGCATAATAAACCAATACTGACAATGGTGGACAACCAGACGCCAAATTCGGCTTAAGTGTAAGCGGGAATTTCAACTGTACGATGACGATTTTGCGTTCGGCGCGGAACCCTCAAAATTCCACTTGTGTGTTAAAAATTCAACGAAACTTCAACGATTCCCTAATGACTGCTCGGTTCTGCGTTGTTTTTGTTATTGTTCAGCATAGTGCTATCGTTTTTATCGCTTCCTATGCTAAGGATTGTATCTGCTAAGAATTAATTTATGGTTTTTTCCCCCGGTAACATTTTATGATTCATCATCTTTTCATAGGGTGATTTTGGTAGATTTCCTCACCTCTAAGCCGTTGTTAAAACCGTGAATTCGAAAGCGCGAACAAGGGTTCATCAATTGTTCAATCGTTGATTCATCAATCGTTGAAAATTCTCGCCGCTCATACCGATCGAATTGAAATCTCGGCGTTCGGCAAAAAACTCGGCATACCAATGAATTTAGCTCTAGGCGGCGTGGTGTGCGCTGGTGTGTTCAGTTGTTTGCCAAATTCGTAATTTAATGCCCGGCTTTGGGGCTACTGGATTATATTTTCCGTTTTTTTGCTGGCACTACTAATAGTTCATTCTCTCGGAACGAGGTGGAGAGAGATTGCTGAATTCCGCTAAAACGAAAGAATTGGTTAGAAAAAACTGGAAGAGTCCTTGAACTCCAAGAGGGAGTCGCTTAACGCTTCCTGAACCTTTACAGCCAACTAACAAATTGCGTATGCGAGTGCCAACGTTGAGAGTTTTGCATCCCAAGGTCACCACCGGCAACCGCTTAATTCCACATGGTGAGGTTTGGTTTTTTTTTAAAAATTTTCTCGGGACATGGCGAAGTAGTTTTGGGTTTAAAAAAATGCTCAAGTGATGCATTCGAGATTTGCGATTATTGACGGTCAGATGCACTCTTTTCATTTCTCTTCACCCAGCACATTCACAAACGAACTGTTTGCGAAATATATTAGAAGATATAGCAAGCTTGAAATTTTTATTTAAATTTAACGGAATGTTTGATAATTTATGGGCTTTTGCGTATCGGGAAGTGGTGATAGTTGCGAGCGTTGTTCATTCAGATATGGCTAGTATTTTTGACATTTGTAAACCCGATTAACGTTCTGCATGACTGAATCGGCGGTGGCGAGTAAACATTGCAGGTTCGGTGATGTTGCGAGAATGTATGCGCTGAATAAATTAGGATATACCGTTAGTGCATTCAAAAAAGATCCCATCTTTGCCAACTGAAGCGTGCACCTTTGTGCATCACAGAATATGTAGGTTACCTTTTGATATAGCTTTTTTTTTCAGTGATGCAAAATATTAGTAAGAACAAGTGTATTAAAAACGCTGCTCGGCTGTGGTTATTATTGACGGTCAGATGCACTCTTTTCATTTCTCTTCACCCAGCACATTCACAAACGAACTGTTTGCGAAATATATTAGAAGATATAGCAAGGTTGAAATTTTTGTTTAAATTTAACGGAATGTTTGATAATTTATGGGCTTTTGCGTATCGGGAAGTGGTGATAGTTGCGAGCGTTGTTCATTCAGATATGGCTAGTATTTTTGACATTTGTAAACCCGATTAACGTTCTGCATGACTGAATCGGCGGTGGCGAGTAAACATTGCAGGTTCGGTGATGTTGCGAGAATGTATGCGCTGAATAAATTAGGATATACCGTTAGTGCATTCAAAAAAGATCCCATCTTTGCCAACTGAAGCGTGCACCTTTGTGTATCACAGAATATGTAGGTTACCTTTTGATATAGCTTTTTTTTTCAGTGATGCAAAATATTAGTAAGAACAAGTGTATTAAAAACGCTGCTCGGCTGTGGTTGAAAAAAATGCTTTTCTCTCGAACTAGGTAGACCTTATCTTGGATATGTGCCCATGCGGAGATCAATAAATTTCTACAAGTTGCGGAATTTATTGATCCCCGGAGCTTTCTTCGATAAAGTATGGTGATATGCTTATGGTTATCAATGATGAACATATGGCGTTGTTCAAGTTCTTTCGACTGTAAGATAGTGTAACTGCTAAAACGCTGGATGATGGAGTGTTGTCGAGTATGCCAGCTTCGGATTACGCAGTACCTGTATTAATCCCCATGTTGTTGGGAAACCGGATCAGAGATTTTAAGTCTTGTCGACGGCGTGATTCACGATCGGCATCAGATAAACAAGTAGTGAGATGAATTGTGAAGGCAGGAGATGCAGTGGACAATGCTTTGAAGGGAGTATTTTGATCCTCGAAGCGATTCGAAATAATTACAACAAATTTTGGTATGAAAACTTGTAAATGATTTTTTGAGGGGATTGAAAAAAAAATGCATTTCGCAATCTTAAATTGTATGACGTTGAATTTTTTTTCTGCTTCGTTATTCAAAGAGAACAAATATTATGAGCATTATGTATTGTGAAGGCAGGAGATGCAGTGGACAATGCTTTGAAGGGAGTATTTTGATCCTCGAAGCGATTCGAAATAATTACAACAGATTTTGGTATGAAAACTTGTAAATGATTTTTTGAGGGGATAAAAAAATGCATTTCGCAATCTTAAATTGTATGACGTTGAATTTTTTTTCTGCTTCGTTATTCAAAGAGAACAAATATTATGGAGCATTATGTGCGGAATGAATCGTGTTGTGGGCATCACATTGTGAAATAGGTCAATTAAATGAGTAAAAATTGGCATTTCAGCGTTATGAGAAACGATAAGCATCTGTACGCCTCAGTAACCCCAAAAAGAAAAATCTTTTACGACATCTCGACAGTTTCTTTTGCTTTTCATTCTCAACGATCATTCGTTGAAAGACGCCACTTTTCGGGACGAATTTGTTTCAGTGTTTTCTTTGTTTTTCTTTTTTCAATTTTGAATTTCTCAGGTATATTTTTTCTGCCGACTTTTCTGGATGAGATTATTTCATAATTGGTCTATTGAGCTTGTATTTTTTCATGAAATATATTGAGCAAACGTTTCATTTAAGGTCATTTAATGAGTGCTAATTTTCAGTCGCAGTATTCACCCTCTTTTTGCATTGAAATAATTTACTTACACAGTATGATTTATTAAGTGGTCAATGAACTGTTGTTGAGGATGTGGTGTTCTGATGGTATTGCATTACGGTTGCACATTCTTTGCCAGTTAATTAATAGTGTTAATTGATAATTAATAACAAGTAAAAGTGTTCAATAATTTCATTTCTTCGAGATGCCGTTTTACCAGTAAATAATAGTGTTAAAAATAGAGATACGAAATGTGAAACATATTTGTTCCACGCATTTATGATGAGAATTTTCGTTTCGAAATTTAATAATCTCTAAACGGCGCACACAATTCGGCGTTAATGTTCATTGGCGATTTGACACTTTTTAGGGGCATTGTGTGTGCGCTCCAATGCTGCAATGCGCGCTCCTAATGTGAATGGTGTACGATAATTAATCATGCGTAAATAAATTCATACATTTTCGTTCGATTGTTGTTTTGTATTGTTTAGCTAACAGTTTTTCACCTAACGAATCGAGTATTTCTGAACTGAAAAAAGAGAAATTCATTTGCTATCAAAGGGA
>JPKZ01002926.1:39802-65531 GCA_000803305.1 Toxocara canis | reverse complement strand
TAATTGTCTGGCAACGTAACGTATCGCATTTGCTTTTCGCATATTCCATGCGGTCGGCTTAGTTCGCCGTCCGAAATAATCGCATAACGCCTTCTCAGTTTTAATCTTCAAGGTATTCCAGCCTAGTTTCATTGCTTTTTTCCTTCTAATCGTCATATGCACGCGCATTTTTGCACGTTTCAGACTATTATCGAGGAACACTCACTTACCTTTATGACGATTTATGTACGATTATATTGAAAAATATACGGCCGTCTAGCTGAAACTGATACGAAATTTGAATGCAAGAAAGCTCTGTGTTACTGGGAAGCAGAGCATTTTTCTATGACGGAGACGACTTGTGATCTCCCCAAAATGTGTCGTTATGCGGCGTGTTCAGCGTATGGTTTACTTCACTATAGGCATCATATCCATGTTCGTATCCCATCCTCAACTTTGTACGCATTCTTGCTCTCTCCATAGCACAATGCCATTGCCGAAGTTGATCGTCGTTTGCAGAGGAGGAGGCGGGAGAGGTATATCTGAATGGATTGGCACGATGTGATCGAGTTTTGTGGTTTTAATACGAGCGCAAACTCCTATATTACTCGCTATTTGGTGAACGTAACAGGACGCACATTAACGCCATGTGCCGAATCAGCAGTTGTCACATTGCAGAACATTCCTCTCCTATATTTATCGCTATCTACCGTCTTCGTCTTACAGGTAACGTCTTTATTTGACTTCCCTCAATCTTTGAATTTTTCAGTTCGTATTTTGCATGATTATTGTTTGTTTTTTTTAAAGTTTGAAATGTTGAATTCCATGAGTTAATATTCGGCTGTGCCAGCGGTTACTTTTGATTGCAGTACCTTCCACATTTTATGTAAGGAGAAAATGGTATAGCCGATATTGGTCGAAATTTACACGTAAGATTATCCTTCGAATCTTTACACATAAACCGCTTAAAATAACTACAGTTTTAAAAATTTCTTCAAAAAATTGTAAACGAACCGAAATTGTTATATTTAATTTTATGTAAAGCCAATCAGCTTTCTCATCTTCAAAACCATTATGAGAAAGTTGTGATGCATTTTTATTCACTGTGGAACCCACAGGCACCTTTTGAAGTTGAAGTCATCCATAATTCCTGCCTCCAGCCCCTATTATAATGAACTGGTCCTCTCAGGAGAGATAGGGGTAACTGAATGCCGTATAAGTCTGGTTATTCTTCTTTATCGTTTACTAAAGAACTACTGTTTTGTAAAATGGACTAAATGTGAGTTCTTGTTTGGTGGAAAACTTCGAAAGGGGCACAAATCTTATTCGTTTACTCATTCCTTTTGAAATCTTTGGGAACATATTAGTCAAAGGTCTTACAACTGACAATTTTCACTATTTTATTTCTTCGGTAACATTCGCCAACTTTCAGTCTTTCCGACGAATAATGACGATGAACATATGGTATTTAATTGTGTCGAGATTGGCATTGGCTGTGGCAACAGTTCTTGTTTTCGGGCTTAGCATATTTCTCGGTCTCATTAGCAAGTATCCGCTTCGAGCCGTCGTTCTAATCGAATACTCTGTGGTATTGTTCGCATGGCTAGTTTTCTCCCTGCTATGGCTCCTATCGTTGCATTTTTCTGTGTGAGTTGCATTTATCTGAAAAGAAAATCTGTAATAGTTAACTTAAAGAAGGTGTAAGGAAGGGGTATTTATGTTGTTGAGCACCAAGAATATGTAACTTAACCATAACTGATCGATCGTTTGATGTGATTCATGTATAGGTACAGAGAGGATACAACCCATTTAAAGCGCACGCATCAAGTTTTATCTTCCCTCGTTGTACTGTCCCGGAACCTTACAAAAAAGTCTCTCAGACGACACAGTTGATTAAAAAATGTTGCGGACTATCGGAGACTTCCACCGCAGAAGTGCCGATTAATGGATGCTGAAGAAATGGCACCCTGTTTGAGATAACATCACCTCGGATATCATCCTGTTTTCCTCCCAGACAAAGTTGTGAACTTTATAACCCAGTCTTTACATACTGAAAATTCTTCATAGTGAGCGATGATGAAAGCATCAAGTACGTTGGCTTAAAGCAGCACTAAAGTGTTTGATATGAAGTATCGGTAGGTTTGGAATTTTGGCAAATCGAGTGTAAATAAGGTGAGCAGTGTAAAGGGTGCTAAAACAAGCAATATTTAAAATGTGAATAATTTTTCAATTAGTATTTGTGGAAGTTTTGATGAATTTTTCATGCATAAATCGCATCTTAAAGAAATCACAAACAAATAAGTGCAACTGGTTAGATGTTTACCATTTAGCTATCAACTCATTAATATTTGCACTTTTCGGTTCGCAGCGATATCGTTGTTTATTGGCGTCTTTAATTAGCATCCTTTATTGGCGTCATTAATTAGCATTCTTTATTGACGTCGTTAATTAGCATTCAGTTTTTTGCCGAGTAATTATATTTGATGTGAAATGTGTTCATCAGCATTCTACTGAAAGCAATATAATTAATGCTCAACGTATTATTAACAGGTGGACACGAACGTGGGCTTTGTTGGTTGCATACGGTATTGCGGTATCGTGTTTCGCACTGATCAGCTTGCATCGTTACTTGCAGTTCGGTTTTTATGATGTGCGCACATTGCTTCCCATCTCGATAGTTTGTGTGCACATTGGCAGCGTAATTATTTGCATTTTCGAGTGGCATTTCTTAAAGTATGTTATTCAAGTTTTATCGTAATTTGTTTTTAGCGTAAGCTCTAATGAAATTCTCTATAGCTGGAAAGGCCTCTCTTCTAAATGAAATGAAACAGTGCACTAAATGCTTCTATTGAAAGACTGATTCAAGTTTTGTTGACCTAATGCATTGCATGCTTAAAATATACTTTAAAAGAACAAATTTCTTCCTCGTCCAGAGGTATTTTTCATTTTTTTGTTTTGTTTTTTGCTTTTATTTTCGTATTTGGCGCTATTTTAGCTGTGAGGGCTGTCTTGGGGGATTGATTTTTTTCCATTTGGTTTTTGAATCTTCATTCAACTTGTTCGATTAGATTGCTAGTGCGACAAGCGAAAAAACGGCTGATTTTGCTACGTTTGCTAGCAGAAGAGATCCCATAGCAGCTCCGCTATGCGCTCGTTATGTGCTCCTTCAGGTACCATTCGGCACTTGCATTGTTGGACAGTGACATATCTGTGTCTGATGATACTGTGCGCCTTCCGGAGGGCGGTGATCAGCATGCTACATTTTTATCGCGCATTTTCTTTTGTTGGACCAATGATCTCATTAAAAAAGGATATCGATTGCAACTCAACAATGTAAGTTTTTATTTTGCAGTGCTAATTAATTAATTTATTCAAATTTGTAAACTAGGTGAACGTTTCCAATGTTATGAGCATTTTCGTCATGGGAATTTCATCGGCAGCATATAGAAGATGCCAGTGAAAATCTTTGATTGTTTTGAAAACGGCAAGGAATGAGTAGTCGGCATGCTTATGCAGAATTGGGGCATTCGGTTGTAGTTGTTATTGTTGTCGCTTAGGAGCATCTGATCTCTATGATTGGCCAATTTGGTTGCAGATAAGCGATCTATTCAAGCTGCCATCATGTTTGGAAGCAGATGTGGTAGAGAAGGAATTTATCGAATCTGCACCTACACGATTCGTTGACGATGAGGATTTCTCACTCACGAAGACACTTTTAAGGGTAAGTTTGTTGCGCTTTACAAGTCATTATCAGTTTTTAGAGTAATAGGAACGCTACTTTATACAAGCTTATGCCAATAAGAGGATGGGGGAAGGGGAAAGGTGAAACTCCATTGGGCCAATCGTTTAAAAAAGAGGTTGCAAATAATTCACCGTCCCAAAGTACTGGGAGGATGTGAGATGAGTTTCCGCTGAAATGTGCAGTCCTTTTTTGTGTCTCTCTCTCTTTTTCTCTTCAATCTATCATCCAAAGATGTGAGGAGGAGTTGCGGGGAGGGGGGAAGGGAGGGCAGGGGAAATGTTGAAAGAAGTGAATTCTGGAGCTTTCTACTGTTGCTTTCTACTAACATTGTCACTTGGGCCATAACTAACCCACGAATTGTCGGAAAAAAGAATATTTGCGTCTATGGTTGACCCAGCTCTTCAAAAGTTTCCGTAATGAATTGTTTTTTCTAAAAGAAGCGTTGTTTGCGATTTCATACTTGTAAAATATGTATTAAGTGGAAGAGATCGATAAGTTAATTGATGAGATATGGTGCGCTTTTGGTTTTTCGAGCAGAAAAAAGTTTCAGGATTTTGGATTTTCTAGATTTTCGCATATTCTTGAAAGTGCGACAATTTTATTTTTAGTAAACAAAGCTAGCCGTATTTCCAGTCGTCGTCTTGCTGTTTAAACTTCCAACCAACGTGAAAGAAATCGGAGGCCTGAATATTTACCAGTTTCGCAGGCAACATAATTTTTGTGTGGATAACGGCATCCTGAATGATAGTTATTTTACCCGAAACTTCATGCGCGTCTTATGCTTCGAATCACTTGCAAAAACTCGGTTTTCCGGCATCCTCACTGACTATTTCATCTTGATCATCTTGGTCCGATTCGCCCTCGCGGCATTCTCCAACCGCGTAAGTGTACTTCGCTCCAAATTTTCCGGTCCTATGTACGATGCATCCACCGCTGACCAAACAGCTTCACCATCGGGTCGGCCCACCTCGTTTTTAGCCTACCCTGAGGCCTCATTGACTATTTAGTTAATCATTAAAAGTGAGCCAGTTTCCTTCTTTTCTCTCTTTTCGTCAAAATAAACTTCTTTCTTCAGATTTAATTTCATCTATTTTAATTTTGCCTTTCAGGCGTTTGGTGCTCCATTTTTTGCGTTGGGTGCACTAAAGCTAGTCTCAGATGTGTCAACGTTTGCGGGCCCGATCTTATTGCACCTTTTGGTTGTATGCTTGGACGATGAAAAATGCGATGTAATTTATTTTGTTTTACTTGTTTTCGATCAAACCAATTGCCTGCTATAACAGTTATCTGTTTATTAGTCATGAGAAGTTTGTATTGCGCTCATATCAGCAGAGAGAGTTGAAACAGAGCGTTGGAATGGTTAGGTTTTTTGGGCTTCTGAAAGCTTCCATTCCGAGAAGCACAAAAATCGTCGAAAGCACTTCAAAACTGGTGCTGGACAAGTTGTAAGTTCAATGAAGAAAGCGCAAAAACTATTCCTTTTTTTTATTGTTGAATCTCAAAGAGTGCATCTTTTTTCTCTCACCTACAAATCTGACGGGCAGCAATAAATATACCTCTCGTATAATGAGTTTTTTTTTTGAAGGACGATGGGTACAACTACAGTTTGTTGATGATGCTATCGACTTTTCTTTCCGCAATCACCTCTTCAAATTTTAACTATTATATCGCAAAGATTGGTCTCCAACTGCGATCTGCTATTTCGACGGCGGTGTATGATAAGGTAATTTGATTCCTTAACTTATTTCCTGAAAGAAAAATTTCCTGAGGAACATATTCGCTGTGGCAGAGCAACTTTACTTTTTATAGTAGGTTTAATGTAACCGGTTTTACGCCACTAAAAATTTTTGCCGCATAGTCGAGCTTATTGTCTCCGCTCCCCTTCTGTTCCGCTTCCCAAATTTCGTGGTTTGGATTTTCAGGGTTAGTTTGCGGTCTCGTTTTCTGTGTAAGCAAAATTCGTTCTTTTTCTCTCTCGTTAATCTTTACTCCGATGAGGTTTTTTCTTAGGTCACTCAAAATTGCGCTACAACTGACGGCGATTAAAGCATATTGATCTGCCTGTTGTGATCGAATGAAAGAAAACAAGACACTCGTTGCATCCCAGCGGTATTCTATGCTCTCCCGTTTTAATTTCCCTGTATCCGTTGTGAGATCTTCAAATGAGCAGTTTATTGCCGTGTATCTCGCGGCCTAAAATTTTCCACGCTGAAGTTTCTGGGTTTTCAGCAACTTAAAAATCTTTCGCTTGTCCTTCATTCTACGCGGAGCCGATAAAATTTTTAGAAAACGCTCCAGGAGCTCATGAACCTTTGGAGAAAAAATAATTCCCAAAGGAAAGGAATGCAGAACAGGATCAGCTGCGTGAATTGTTTTTTCTAAAAGAAGCGTTGTTTGCGATTTCATACTTGTAAAATATGTATTAAGTGGAAGAGATCGATAAGTTAATTGATGAGATATGGTGCGCTTTTGGTTTTTCGAGCAGAAAAAAGTTTCAGGATTTTGGATTTTCTAGATTTTCGCATATTCTTGAAAGTGCGACAATTTTATTTTTAGTAAACAAAGCTAGCCGTATTTCCAGTCGTCGTCTTGCTGTTTAAACTTCCAACCAACGTGAAAGAAATCGGAGGCCTGAATATTTACCAGTTTCGCAGGCAACATAATTTTTGTGTGGATAACGGCATCCTGAATGATAGTTATTTTACCCGAAACTTCATGCGCGTCTTATGCTTCGAATCACTTGCAAAAACTCGGTTTTCCGGCATCCTCATTGACTATTTCACCTTGATCATCTTGGTCCGATTCGCCCTCGCGGCATTCTCCAACCGCGTAAGTGTACTTCGCTCCAAATTTTCCGGTCCTATGTACGATGCATCCACCGCTGACCAAACAGCTTCACCATCGGGTCGGCCCACCTCGTTTTTAGCCTACCCTGAGGCCTCATTGACTATTTAGTTAATCATTAAAAGTGAGCCAGTTTCCTTCTTTTCTCTCTTTTCGTCAAAATAAACTTCTTTCTTCAGATTTAATTTCATCTATTTTAATTTTGC
The DNA here is from genome assembly GCA_000803305.1 of Toxocara canis. NCBI lineage: Eukaryota > Metazoa > Nematoda > Chromadorea > Rhabditida > Toxocaridae > Toxocara > Toxocara canis. Next base: position 58,760 of record JPKZ01002926.1, on the reverse strand, counting down.
CTTTCAGGCGTTTGGTGCTCCATTTTTTGCGTTGGGTGCACTAAAGCTAGTCTCAGATGTGTCAACGTTTGCGGGCCCGATCTTATTGCACCTTTTGGTTGTATGCTTGGACGATGAAAAATGCGATGTAATTTATTTTGTTTTACTTGTTTTCGATCAAACCAATTGCCTGCTATAACAGTTATCTGTTTATTAGTCATGAGAAGTTTGTATTGCGCTCATATCAGCAGAGAGAGTTGAAACAGAGCGTTGGAATGGTTAGGTTTTTTGGGCTTCTGAAAGCTTCCATTCCGAGAAGCACAAAAATCGTCGAAAGCACTTCAAAACTGGTGCTGGACAAGTTGTAAGTTCAATGAAGAAAGCGCAAAAACTATTCCTTTTTTTTATTGTTGAATCTCAAAGAGTGCATCTTTTTTCTCTCACCTACAAATCTGACGGGCAGCAATAAATATACCTCTCGTATAATGAGTTTTTTTTTTGAAGGACGATGGGTACAACTACAGTTTGTTGATGATGCTATCGACTTTTCTTTCCGCAATCACCTCTTCAAATTTTAACTATTATATCGCAAAGATTGGTCTCCAACTGCGATCTGCTATTTCGACGGCGGTGTATGATAAGGTAATTTGATTCCTTAACTTATTTCCTGAAAGAAAAATTTCCTGAGGAACATATTCGCTGTGGCAGAGCAACTTTACTTTTTATAGTAGGTTTAATGTAACCGGTTTTACGCCACTAAAAATTTTTGCCGCATAGTCGAGCTTATTGTCTCCGCTCCCCTTCTGTTCCGCTTCCCAAATTTCGTGGTTTGGATTTTCAGGGTTAGTTTGCGGTCTCGTTTTCTGTGTAAGCAAAATTCGTTCTTTTTCTCTCTCGTTAATCTTTACTCCGATGAGGTTTTTTCTTAGGTCACTCAAAATTGCGCTACAACTGACGGCGATTAAAGCATATTGATCTGCCTGTTGTGATCGAATGAAAGAAAACAAGACACTCGTTGCATCCCAGCGGTATTCTATGCTCTCCCGTTTTAATTTCCCTGTATCCGTTGTGAGATCTTCAAATGAGCAGTTTATTGCCGTGTATCTCGCGGCCTAAAATTTTCCACGCTGAAGTTTCTGGGTTTTCAGCAACTTAAAAATCTTTCGCTTGTCCTTCATTCTACGCGGAGCCGATAAAATTTTTAGAAAACGCCCCGGGAGCTCATGAACCTTTGGAGAATAAATAATTCCCAAAGGAAAGGAATGCAGAACAGGATCAGCTGCGATAGCAGCATTTAACCACAGTTCCGGGTGGAGGCGGAGGACATGGCAGCCGTATTTCGGTGTTTTTAACCCAAGATGGGAGAGGAGAGTGGGGAGTTGGGGTAGGAGGCATCGGCAAACGGTCCAATCAAAGGGGAAGATGAGGTGGTAAAAGGTCTAGAGGGGACTTTTGTAAATACTTTTTAAATTATTTCCAGAGATCTGAGAATTTAACGTTTCAGCTTTTACGAGTTCGTCTATCCACTTTATCGTCGTTTTCGTCAGGGCAAGTGTTGAATTTTATGAGCGCAGACGTGGATAGGATTGTGAACTTCTGTGGCTCGTTTCATGCGTTCTGGAGCTTACCACTGCAGCTTGGCGTCGCCTTGTATTTGCTTTATCGTGAGGTGAGGTGACTTGCTTGATTCGCAGGAATTTCGTGTTAGAACAGAGCAAATATGAGAAGCTCTGCACATAGACTTTTTTTTAAATATTAATATCATGCCCTTCTGCAGAATTTGGTCTTCGACCCTTGTCATTGCTCAGAGATTCTTTCTAAGCGCAAAAATATGCTCCGTTGGCCAAGATGGAAAGTGAGGTTATTGAACAGTTAATTTTAAAGATTTATTGCAGCAGATGAATGTTTTCTTCCAGGAATCGTTCATTTTAAAAAGAAGGCTGCTATAGAAACTAGCATACCTTACAAGTGAATGTTGAATTTTCCATAGGTGAAAGTGGAATGATTTTAAATGAATTAGAATAAGTTTAGATATTATTTTGGGATATTGTCGCCTCAATTATGGTCTCTTTGGGTTTACTTATTCTCGTAGTGAGGACACTTTGCAGGTCGGTCTGGCATTTCTTTCTGGATTGGCTGCCTCTCTTCTGTTAGTTCCGCTCAATAAATGGATCACTTCAGCAATTGGTCGTCTTTCTGCAAAAATGATGCAGTTTAAGGATCAACGAGTTAAGGTGACTTTTTATTCTTTGTTGACTGATATGAAGGCATATCAGGTTGCTGGTACCGGGACACTTGCGCTTTCGTTGGTTTATTGTTTTTGTTGCCTCTAAAAGTTACTGATGGACCACCTTCAATCACTACACATCTCTTTGTATCATGTGTTGATTGTATTTGACATGGCATGGATTGCCTGTTTTTTTGCATACGTCGTCGGAAATACGAAGCAGGAAAGTTTTCTGTAATCTTTAGTAAAACTAGCTGCAACGATCGTTTAGAGATGGATCATCATGAGGCATGCGGCGATTCGCTTACGCTATACGGCATAGTGAGTTGAACTAAGTGAAGAATCGTTTATTGTGGGAGTGAGTGTATTTGAAGAGCAAACGAAACTTGTTGCAGTTGATAAGCGAAACGGTGCGAGCTATTCGGACGGTGAAGTTATCGAACTGGGAGGACGATCTTGAGAAAAACATTTCGGTATTGCGAGACAAGGAACTGCGTTATCTCAAAGGACGCAAATATCTAGATGCAGTGTGTGTATATTTGTGGGCATCTGCACCTGTTCTTATCACTGTCGCTATTTTCTCCACTTATACCATTCTTCTTCATGAAAAACTGACTGCCGCTAAGGTAATTTAATCAGTTTCCTATTTTTACTAGTTTTTTTTTGCAAAAGAGGAATCGTTGCTGAAGAACAGAAATTGCTTGCACTGTGGGACTGTGAATCTGGTGTAACGTTGGCATGCAATTTTAAAAGTTTAATCAGCTCTGTTATTCATTTGTCGTATTAAGTTATCCTCAAAATCCTAGGAGTTCTAATGGAGTTTTTATGTTGCTGTATTTGGCAGGTCTTCACTTCGTTGGCGTTGGTCAACATTCTGATAATGCCACTGAATGCTTTCCCCTGGGCACTGAGCGGTATAGTGGAGGCGTTCGTGTCTATCCGCCGTTTGGACAAATTCTTCGATTTAGAAAACATAGATGTCGCTGCACTTTATTCGCTAACCACCGGTTCGTTACTTTCATTTTTTTGTTTATGCAGCAGTAATTATGCTTGAGCATACTAATATTCCGTATTACCTCGAATAAAACCAGCTTAGGACTGCAACGCTCAGAGTGTTAAAATGGAGGAATTTTATTTGATTTGTTGCATATCAATTTGGAGGCCTCTTTTCCAATGTCTGCTGAATGGCATTTGCGTCGTGGAAGTTCATGATCTGCGACAGTATTTTTAACAGAGCCGGAGCACGCCGAGGAGAGAACTTTTTTTAAAACGAACGCGCAAATTCCCTTCAAGACAAGACCGTATTGTCCACAAGGTTATCCTGAATCACTACCGTCTTGTGGCGGATCTTGCATGCTGATGAGCATGCTCAGTGAAGTGTAAAAGGACAGGCAATGAGAATAGATGAAAAAGAAAACGTGTGTTTATGAGGAATGCCGTAGGAAGTCCAAAATATCTTTCTTAGCGCTTCGCTTCGACTAAGAGCTTTTGAGAATTTGAGACCAAACCCTTCCAACTCCCCTTTCTACCACTCCGCCCCACCCACCCCAATCTCCACTCACCGATACGAGAGCTCGAAGTGAGCCCATTGTACGTCTGTGTTGGCTAATGAATAATTAAATTCCCTTCCATTGAGAAAGGTTTTTTACAGTACGGTACTTTTTAGCACTCTTAAGAGTCACGTTATGGTTGCCTTGCAGATTCACGCCAACCTCTTCAAATCACTGACGCAAAATTCTCATGGCGAGACGGTTTCTCACTGAACAACGTGACATTAGAGGGAAACGCAGTAAGTTATTGAACTTATATCTCCTTCTCTTCCATCAAGTGCTGTGGGTTTTTCGACATGAAAAGAGCCGCTCTAAAAAGTCCAATTCTGCTTGTAGCAGAGGTTACGAAGTGTTTGTAGGTGTTGCTTTTATGAAATACCTTCATCTGTTTACATCAGTTTTAGAAAGACTGTTAATTTATCTCTATTTCGGGTCAGTTACAGTAAAGCCTTGATGTATCCATGCATAGGTTGTTTAGAGTATTACTCTCGTACCCTTTTAAAAAATATGTGTAATCACTGAAAAAGAAAAGTGCAGCGAAATGGTGCGAAACTAATGACCAAGGAGGCAAACGAAAGTAAATCCGATTTTGATAGCTAAGCTGTTTGAAAGTAGTAATGTAAAAGTTAGGAGCCATTTTATAGGGCACTGTAATCGGTCTAACGGGACCAGTAGGAAGTGGCAAGTCGACGTTCCTTCTCGGTATTCTTGGCGAGACGGATGCTATGGCGAGGCATATTGGAATACGGTAAAATGGAACTCCAACTTTTAACAGTTTTTCCTAAAGGAATAGGAAAGGCTGGCGGAGGAGCAATCCGTCTCATTTGTGCAATGAAGTATTTGCTTGAATTAAGTGTCCTATAGGAAGGGAGGAATTCATTGATTGCTTTCACTTCTGAGTGCAGATAGGAATGCGAATTCTTTATCCACATTTCGTGATGTCTTATTTTTCGGATTTTCAAGAGGGACTAAATTAACTGAAGAGGGACTCAGCGGCTACTTAAACAAACTTCTAGGTGGATCTCGTAGAAGAAATTACCACTTAAACAATGAAGCAATGCCGAAAGAGAGCTTTAAGCAAATTGGAGCTAAATTCATTAACTGTTTGCTGACTGGATTTGTCAACAATCTTGACACATTGATTTGTCGATCAGCTTATGATGGTTTCAGTATTTTGATTTGTCCCTCCTCTTTTTGCTAAGGTAAATATTTGTTTGGTTATAGATGGATAAGGTTATTCGCCTACTGCAGGAACTAAATCTTTCGTTCCGTTTTATTCTGTATGATAAAGTGAGTTGCAGTCAGAATACTGTTCACGATGGCTTTGCATATGTATCGCAGAACTGTTGGCTAAGAAGAGGCACAGTGCGCGACAATATTGTTTGTGGTGCTGAATTCGATGCACGTTTTTATGAGGAGGTTGTTCGCGTAACAGCCCTCAAAGCTGATATACAGGCGAGTAGGTTTCTTTCACTTTCTTTGTAAGAGTCGGCCGGCGCGGTGGTTCGCATCCTTGCTAGGGTGTGATTGAGAATATCATACCAACGAACTGCCGACTGCGAGCTGATGAGATGGGTGACAATCAGATGAAAATGTTTCTCCATGCACCCGTACTTACCGGTGCCCGTTTTTTTAGGTGAGGAGAACAGAAAAAGCAGCAAGGTAATTCAGAGGGTAGATCGATCTGCGCTTTAGAATGTGCGTGAATGAGAACTTTTCCGAAAAGTTGAGGGATTTTGAAGATAACATTGCGGATGGCTAGAGATTTTACTGTTCTTTGTTTGTCTAGGATGGTTTTCTTGGTACTTGATGTGAAGTAGTTTGCAGGCAATGCCAGGAGGGGATGAATATGAAATCGGCGATGGTGGCTGCACGCTAAGCGGAGGCCAGCGGGCTCGGGTTGCCCTAGCTCGAGCTCTATATCAGGTAGATCATGCTGTTTTCCCTTGTTCAAAGAAGCACTGAAGCCAAGGGTTGTACGCGCCCTTACAGAAACAGATAACAGGCAGTTGATGAATGTTTTCGAATTTGTGTTCGTTTTTAGGCTTAGGCCTAGGCCAGTTTGCCTGTCTTTGGAATGAAATTGAATAATGGACTTATTGAATGCAGGATCGTGAGATCTATCTTCTTGATGATCCATTCGCGTCGGTCGATGCCAAAGTGGGCCGTTGGATGTGGGATGAGGCAGTGATGCGCATGTTGCGCGCTCGAAACAAGTTGGTCATCGTTGCTACACACCGTACCGATTATTTGAAAGATGCCGATCACATTATCATGCTCGATGCACACGGGAATATCATCAAGCAGGGTACTTTTCCGTTGTTTCATCGGTTCTTAGACTGATTGTCTAGGATGCGAAATAGTGTGAACTTGCGAGCATTCCTGATAGATTTTTTTTAAAAAGAACAATGTGGATACGCGATCAGGCAGCTCGTTATTCTTATATTCCAATATTCTTTCGTTATTTGTGTGATCACTGCTAAAAGTAGTGGCGCATGTGCGAACTTCGTAGGCACGCTTCTAGGCAGTTTTTAAAGAAGACCGCATTGTTTTAAGAGAAGTTGTTGATGGATAAAATTGTGGGCATCAGTCTGTTCGTTCCATATTATCTCACTTTATCATTGATTGATTACCGTGTCGTTTCGTGTTGAAGTTATGGTAGCCAACGTTGGGGTAACAAGTTTTTAATTACTTTGCTGTAAGGTTTGTCGAAATCGAAAAGCAAAGGTAGTGAGGCAATGCGCGCTAGAGACGTTAACTTTCTAGTATATTTTTGACAGAGTTGAAAGAAACAATACCTTCTGTAAATTGGGAAGAGACAACTGTGTTGGAGGAGAGGGTTCGCATCAAACTGACTAAATACCGGGGCGAATATTTTTTAAAGAACGTGTTACAGTCGTTTTTGCGATAAGCAGGCTAGTTTTGGAAACTTTTTTAGGGTCGCCTTCGGTAATTCTTCCTACAGAATCCGAGCTGCAAGCGTGCCCTTCATTGGAGGTTATGGAAGATATAGCAGAAGTTGATGCGGCTGAGCAGGTCGCTGTTCTCAGCGAAGAGAAGCAGGTAAGTTTTTGAGCGCTTCATTTCTTTTCGCTGACTTTTTTTTTTGAATTTTTCGTCGCTATGAAGTCTCTGTAAGCTAGTGGCGTTTCTGTGGAAACGTGCTATGATTGAAAGCCTAGTGTCTTTACTCGAGCGCTTCAACTAGAGACTTTTCCAAAGCGGGCAAAAAGGTGATTTATTTGTGTGATCACTGCTAAAAGTAGTGGCGCATGTGCGAACTTCGTAGGCACGCTTCTAGGCAGTTTTTAAAGAAGACCGCATTGTTTTAAGAGAAGTTGTTGATGGATAAAATTGTGGGCATCAGTCTGTTCGTTCCATATTATCTCACTTTATCATTGATTGATTACCGTGTCGTTTCGTGTTGAAGTTATGGTAGCCAACGTTGGGGTAACAAGTTTTTAATTACTTTGCTGTAAGGTTTGTCGAAATCGAAAAGCAAAGGTAGTGAGGCAATGCGCGCTAGAGACGTTAACTTTCTAGTATATTTTTGACAGAGTTGAAAGAAACAATACCTTCTGTAAATTGGGAAGAGACAACTGTGTTGGAGGAGAGGGTTCGCATCAAACTGACCAAATACCGGGGCGAATATTTTTTAAAGAACGTGTTACAGTCGTTTTTGCGATAAGCAGGCTAGTTTTGGAAACTTTTTTAGGGTCGCCTTCGGTAATTCTTCCTACAGAATCCGAGCTGCAAGCGTGCCCTTCATTGGAGGTTATGGAAGATATAGCAGAAGTTGATGCGGCTGAGCAGGTCGCTGTTCTCAGCGAAGAGAAGCAGGTAAGCTTTTGAGCGCTTCATTTCTTTTCGCTGACTTTTTTTTTGAACTTTTCGTCGCTGTGAAGTCTCTGTAAGCTAGTGGCGTTTCTGTGGAAACGTGCTATGATTGAAAGCCTAGTGTCTTTACTCGAGCGCTTCAACTAGAGACTTTTCCAAAGCGGGCAAAAAGGTGATAAACAGTTCTGATAATACTAAAACAGAAGATAATTTGGTGTGGTAACTATTTGTCGGCGAAATTTCATCATGGCCTGAGAACGATGTGTTAACGAAAAATTTTGAATATGAAAAATGTTCAGATTTTTTTCCTCCACTTAAATGCCAATTTTTGGCTTTAGCGAATTTGCACTTAATACTTCGGTCAAGGTAATATGCTGTCAACGCTCACGTGCATATATATCTTTCGGTCCGATATCTTAAATTCTGGAACCACTGAAGCTGATGTTTTGAAATTTGTTACTATAACCTACATCCTGCGGTCACCACCAGCACCCGATTTCAAACCGGATCATGAGCTTAGGAGAGATTTTAGAAATTCAGTGTGCTAGAAATTTCCGTAATTTAACAGGTCGGGGTGCATATTTCATTAGTTAGGTCGTAGAAAACGCATTTTTAGTGGAAGGCGTACATAGGCGGCGGGATCAGTTGGAGTTTTCTTTATTTTCGGGTCATTGATAAAACTGCGTGGGCTGACGAGTGGAGTCGCGGAATCGCCTATCATGCGAGCCACTTGACTTGTATTCCTAATTCGCCTATCTTGGTGAACATTGAAGACCATGTAAAAATATGTTGTGTCATGTCGTTTGCACTGATTTGAATACTAAGCAGTTTCACTGAATGTCTTTACCAGCCTCGAATAGGAACTCAGTTGTTTTAAGAGTCCTTGCTGTTACGCATTGGCACTACTACTTGAAGGGAAAGGGGAGCTAATAAACCTCACAAAGTTTTATTTTTCAATTTAGTTTAAGGCCGACTAAGAAGGGACTTCCGAAGGAAAATGCTGGGTATTGTACATTTAGAAATGCCCATAACATGCTACAGTAACAGTCATGGCATGTTCTGCCCCGGGGGACAAGAGGCCACGAAAGGTATAGTCCACCCCTTTTGTGGAGATGCGGAAATGAGGGGAGGGGTTTAATGCTGATCCCGCCACATCCTCTCCGTCCTTCACTTCACCGAACCCGCTGCTTTGCTTTCGATCGTCTTTACGAAACCATTGCAGAGTAGCCGGTTTTTCTAGTGTTAGCATCAAATAGCTTAGGTGAAAGTTTAGGTAAGGAGACTGTTGTTTGGAAGTCTCCGATGAGGTCTGGGGTTTGTAACAACATGTGATGTGAAGCCGAAGGATGAGGTTCTTATTGACGTGGCTTTTGTTGAGTGTTGTACAGTGTTCAAGTTATCCATTGCATGTGTAATATTTTCAGCGTGGCAAGGTACGTCTAAGCGTATATGGTGCGTACATGCGCGCGGCAGGTGTGCTGCTATCGTTGGCCGTTCTAGCAGCTTTGTCTGCTATGCAAGCGTCAAAGAATGTTTCGGATTGGTGGCTTAGCAGATGGGCTGCGGAGTGCACTCAAAATGACACGAACGCCTTTCTCGACTTTACAAGACGACTTTCTGATGTCGAACCAGTAACAGTCGCAGGTCAAGATTATCGGTGAGTGCCATATTTCTTTAAATATAACCCCTTGGAGTAGAGACGTCATTAAAAAATGCTCGTGCTTGTCCGTAACTAATGCGGTTTTTGGCTGAAGCACTTCGAGAATCATGGAAAATTTAAGCCGTGGCATCGATGTAGCAAAATGTGATGGTAGTTGTCTTGAATGGCTAGGGCGTTTTGCAACAACCAGTGAAAGTCAGGATTCAGACAAATTTCACTGGGGCACTCCGTCAGCAATATTTTAGTCTTCCGGTTACATCAAACATCAAATTAGAATAATTATTCTGTAGTCTTTGTATTCTATCAGTTCTCATAGTTGTCCTTCCCACCTCCTGGATTAGCTGAGGAGATAGGGATTACTTCTCCTTTATGTCAGATGGTCGCGTCGCACCAGTAAGAAGCGTTGTTGGGAGCAGCAATTCTTCCGCACTTTCATTCCTTGGACTTAGCCTGGCGAGAAGGAACGTTGTGAGAGCTCTGGTTACATGTGCCGTTGATTCCAGCTAGGTGCATGTCTCAAAAGTCCAACCTTTCGTTCACTTCCTTTTGGTCTTAGTCACCGTTTCACAAAGCCGGCAGTTTTATCGAAGTCGGTTTAAAAGTTTTAATAGCTGCCAGGAATGCTCGATTCCTTTCTAAAACGTTCTTGCTCATTATGTATGTAATGTTTAAGATACCCGCTTGGAGAGCGCCCAATAAATATATTGAGCGAAGGAGAATGGGATACAACGATGTATTTTCTTCTGGTCTATGCCGCACTTGCACTTTGTAACACACTCTTCACTCTAGTTCGCGCATTCATTTTCGCTTACGGTGGGATTGTCGCTGCAAGCAACCTGCACAACAGACTTCTTCATCGAGTGTTGAATGTAAGCAGTGTCACAAGCATATTTACTTTTTTTTGCATCGGAAGAGATGAGTGAGAACAGATTGAACAAGAATAGATGACTCTCTCCTGAAGGTTATGCTGTCCCCTCCTAAGATTTGCATTTTTTTAAAGTTTCTTGATGCACTTTTATTCACTGATCAGCGGAACTGTGCTCTAGCATTGTTCACTTTATCATTCAGCCGGTCATTTTTGCGGGGAACTATTGGTTGGTTGGCGAATTTGAGTGAATGCTAGACTTGAGTTGGCAAGGTTGACATGCAGATGTCCATGAACTCATCCCCTTCAATTCACTGTCGCCTCCTCCTGCCACTCACTCGTACTTCACAATTTCATGCATGTGCATTGTTTGTTTCAATCGCTGTTGCAAACCAAAGTACAGTATTTTATGCCATGAAAGTGTGGTTTGGGCGGTGAGATGGCATGATTTTCGGGCTTATCCCGCAGCCCGATCACAAAACTCACTGATCAGCGGAACTGTGCTCTAGCACTGTTCAGTTTATCATTCAGCCGGTCATTTTTGCGGGAAACTATTGGTTGGTTGGGGAATTTGAGTGAATGCTAGACTTGAGTTGGCAAGGTTGACATGCAGATGTCCATGAACTCATCCCCTTCAATTCACTGTCGCCTCCTCCTGCCACTCACTCGTACTTCACAATTTCATGCATGTGCATTGTTTGTTTCAATCGCTGTTGCAAACCAAAGTACAGTATTTTATGCCATGAAAGTGTGGTTTGGGCGGTGAGATGGCATGATTTTCGGGCTTATCCCGCAGCCCGATCGCAAAACAGGTTCTATTTACGATGGATTTTGAAGTCATTTATGGCATACCTTTAGTGCTCATAAGAGGCTTATTTTCAGACATAACATGCTTATTTGTTTAGGTTGTGGATATAAAAATATAATGCCCTTAACTTTTATATCAGTTTCAACTATAGGCGTCGATGATATGGTGGGAACGTACTCCGTGTGGTCGTGTGATCAATCGTCTCTGTTCGGACGTATATGTGGTGGATGACTCTTTGCCCTTCCAGTTCAACATATTTCTCGCATCATCGTTCAACTTGATTGGCTCGGTCGTAATCACTTTTATAGCGCTTCCATTTCTCTCGCCTGTTGTCGTCGGTCTTTCCATCGTCTATTTCCTGCTCCAGGTAATCGTTTTGCAAGTAGCGAAAATTACGTTTAGGATTACTTGGCCAAACAGAAAAGTACCTTTTTGTGCTTTGTGCAACGTAGTTGGTTCGATCAAGGTCCCTAAAGGTATTTAAGTGAGGGGAAAGAGAGGAGGAGACTTTTCCGTTTATCGTCGTAGCTGTTTGGAAAACGCTCAATGGTCGCAATGTTGGGAGACTTGCGACTGGATAATGAAAGGCGGTTGTAGTTTACCCCTAACTTTAAGAACTACAGTGATTCGCTCAAATGGTGTAATGCCTTCCGCAAACCTCCGTGGTCCGCCTTCCTCTCTCTTCCCATCTTCCCCCTCTCCAGTGCGCCCTCGTGTTGTCGATCGTGCTACTTTTACATTTTGCCAAAAATGTGCGTGATTTATGTTGTCCATTTACTGCAGCGCTATTATCGCTATACTACCTGCGAGGTGAAACGGCTAACCTCAGTGAGTTTATCACCGCTCTATGGTCATATAGCGGACACCATCGCTGGTCTCAGCACGATTCGTGCTTTCCGTTTTGTTGACAATTTCGCGAGTACACTTCGCAGACTGCTTAACGACAACGTCCGTGCGCAGTATTCGTCATTGGCTGCGGCCCAGTGGTTGTCGATTCGTCTTCAGATTCTCGGTGTTGTTATGGTTTCTGCTGTTGCAATATCTGCTCTACTACATCGAACCCTACACTATGTCGATGCTGGTATTTTCTTGTACTTTTTCGTTTCTCTTTCGGCTTTTTCAGAAATTACTGCTGACTTTGTTTTGATAAAATAGTTTATGGTGGAAGAAAATGGCATATGATATAGTATTAATTATAGGAAATGAGTACTTTAATGAGCTGTTTTTTTTTTCTTCAAACGATTTGGACTGCATTGATACAAGTTTAGCTTAAACTTGATGGCGGTTGTCCACGACCATATTAAAAATGAGCCAAAATTCATCGGTCGTGCCTACATTTGGCCGAGAAATCGATGAAATCAGTTTGCAGGTATGGTTGGATTAGCAATAACGTACGCTCTTTCGGTGACCAATCTTCTTAATTCGTTGCTGAGCTCTTTCATTGAAACCGAAAAGGAACTGATTTCGGTTGAACGAATGGCCGAATACATAGAGAGTACACCTCAGGAGAGCAACAATTTCGCCATACCGGTAAGAGAAGAAATCTCTACATTGAATTAATTAAATTCTGGTGAACGCGTCCACTCTCCGCATAGATTTGGAGTGTTGATTGCCGAAGCTCAATGTTTCTTTTTCCATTGCTTGAATGTAGTAGTCACTGATAGATCGGAATTGCTCTGGGCGCAGTTGTCCATAGTTGTTCATTTTGACACAGTGTTCTGATCTAACTGGATTAAATCTTCTATGACTTATATGAGAGCAATCGTTAATTGTTAGCATTCATCTGTCCGATGATGTAAGGAATTTTTTCTATAATAGTTTTTCTGGTATAAGAATTGCCAAATGTAGGCACTGTTGAAGATAGTTCGTTTGAAGAGAAGCTCCCTTTTAGTTTAAATTTTAAGCCTTTAATAGGTAACCACTAAATGAGCAACTTAGTAGCTTCAAAATCATGGGTTCAAAATTCGATCTTGACAAGAAAATTTGAGTATTGCAGATGAATTCGGACATAAATGGAAGGATCGATTTTGCTTGCGTGAGCCTTCGTTACGGTGCTGGCTTACCTTTGGCTTTGGAGAATATCTCATTCCGGATAGAAGCAGGAACTCGAGTGGCGATCATAGGTAGAACCGGATCCGGCAAAAGTAGTCTCATTCAGGCGCTTTTGCGAGCTAATCCTATCGGTGAGCTTTGTTTAACCTCGTATTAACACACCATTGTAGCCTCGCTTGTGATCGAAATAAAGCTCTTCGCATTCGTACCTCGGCATTCCCTTCGCCTTTTTCACCACGTCCGCACAAGTCTAAACTCTCGCTTTCGGGAAATGCTGGCAGTCGATTTCTGCATCTGAAGAGTACTAAGCGGATACAATAGCGGAGGAAAGGGGGAGGAAATGCTGCGCATGTGTTACGATATATAGGAAAGGGACTGGCCCAATATGCTGTCAGAAGCGATTCACGCTGTGTCCCTTGTAAACTTGCAAGGTACACTGCATCGATTATTGATCGAATGTTTTTAGAGATCGTTTAGAGGATTCACCATCGGTAAATAATTTATTAAAGCAAAACAAACCTTATCAACACTGCAAATTTAATGTCCACATTGACAGTTAAATTCCATTGCTTCTCGCCGACCTTACCCCTAGGTGGGTAGGTCACTTTCCAACTTTTCTTTCAGAATTCATCCTCTGCCATCCCGTTAGATCTGTTTTTCTCACGGCCATCCGACAAGGTCGATCTCCTAACCGCCTCAAAACTCCGTCCTGGAGAACGCTGTAGTGGAATACAGAAGCTATGGGCCAGAACTCATGTAGTTTTCAGTGCTGCTATTGTAGAGCTGACGCGCTTTTGTCCAACTGAATTTCAATTCAGTTGCCATCAAGTCAGATATCAGCAAACTGCTTTTTTAGTGAAATAATTTAACTGAATACGATCGAATGAGATTGCAGATTCGGGAAGAATCTTCATTGACGGTGTTGACATAAATTCGGTTGAGTTACACTCGCTGCGCTCAATTTTTGGAATCGTAACGCAAACACCATTCGTCTTCTCAGGTACTCTTCGTGAGAACCTATGCTTGGCGCACGATTTCGCGGAGGAGCGATTGCATAAAATCGCGGAAATTGCCAATTTCGGTTTGTGCCTTTTTCATTACCGATTTTTTTTTGTTTGTTATGTTCTTTTTTTGTTAGTTATTACTATTAAAGCAGGGCGTTAAGTGAAGAAAACATTTTATAAGAAAATTCAAAAATGGTTTACTCGCCTAAGAGAAATGTCACTTTTGCGGAGTGAAGAAAAAGCCGTCTCGAGATCTTAAGCAATACGTTAAGCTTAGTCGTCCTCTCCTCTGCTTTTCCTTCATTCTTCTTAACTTTGAATTTGTGGTGCTACTTCTGTGTTCCTACGTTTCGTATTCATTTCGAGGAATGAACGCAGTAAATTTTGTTCATTTGGAGAACTCGTAAACAGCACTCGCATCTGTTTGAAAATCATGCACTTTTTTTTTGCATTATATCGCAAATAGGAGTTTCCCACGGTTAGCATCATTTAAGGTATTTGTTCCAAACTTTCCTTTTTTTAACCACTCAACCTTTTTTCAAAGCTTTTGAAATTCGAAGAAATTTGGTTTTTTAAAAATTTTCCACTCCTCTTCCCTTAACAAATGTTGTCGTGCAGTCAGTGCTGTTTCTTTTACACAGGTAGTCTAATAAAGCGATTGGGTGGCATTGATGGTGTTATCGAAGAAGGCGGCTCAAATCTGTCATTCGGAGAGAAGCAGATTATTTCTATTTGCAGATTAGTGCTTGCTCGTCCGAAGGTACACTTGTTTTTTCCGCTGTGTTATTCCAAAGAATAAATTCATCCAATTTTTTTAAAGAAAATAGACAGCGATAAGAAGCACTAACGATTATGGGCTTTATTTTTTAGTCATCATTGTAGTTGATAGCGTCATTTATTTCTTCGACAGCATCATAGTGAAGCAAATTTCTTAGCTTTTAGGAGATAGCAGGAGAAAGTTTCATTGTTGCTTTTCAAAGAAGGTAAGTAGTTGAGCCATCCATAAGTTTGCTTCATTAAATAAGACGAAGCGTGCATTTGCATGTAATAATTTATGTAACGATTGTAATTAAGTGCCACAAAGTCGATTCATTTTTTAGTAGCAGTTGTAAGGTCAAAATGGTTAGAACGGGGATGAGAAAGGTGAGGGGTATGGTCGTCACATTCTCTTGAGGAAGCGAATAGAGTCGGTTGGATTGTGGTTGCGGCCATTGTCGTGCGATGAGGTTCAAACCGTTATCAGTAAACGAAAGAAAGAGACAGCGGAAAGTGTAAGCGAGCAGCGGGGGTGGGTATACTTTCCACTTTGTGCTTATCATGCTTTGTAAGCCACTTGGGTTAATGTACAAATGTGCATCAACTGTACAAAAGTTTACACGTACACTCAGCCGCCTATTTTTCCTCGTCGTTCTCGTCGACAACACCGATGACCCTGTGTGCTGATTACTGTGCAGTTCGTTCAGAACTACTTTTTTTCCTCTTCGCAGTGTACGGGATATAAATGTGCATGGTTTGATGGTCTGGTATAGAACTTCAAAATCTGAGGGAAAAAGAGGGTTGTTAAGTCGAACCAAGAAATATTGTAAAAAACAAAAAATTTGGGAGAGTGAAAAATCGTTAAACAAATTTCAATATTGTTTCACGAGGGCGATACAGTGGAAGGCGAAGAAAAAAAGTTTTTTTTTTTAGATAGTGATTTTCGATGAGGCAACAGCGCATATGGATTCGGCAACACACGCACGGATGACGGAACTTGTTCGATGTTTTCTGCCTACTGTAACGATCATATCGATAATACACCGTATCGAGGACATTCACAATTACGATTCGGTGATTCGAATGGAGGCCGGCAAAATTGCATGGCAAGGACCGCCTAGCAAGCTGACACAATCTTTTGACGAATCCTAATTAACATCATCGTATGACTTTAACGTTCTTTTTCCTATGACTCAATGCATGTTTTATTTGACACAATTACAGGCAACGAAAATTAGCTAGAATCCGCTATGGTATAGTTGAATTGTATAGTTGAAATTATTTTAGAGCAATGCATGTTTTATTTGACACAATTACAGGCAACGAAAATTAGCTAGAATCCGCTATGGTATAGTTGAAATTATTTTAGAGGAGAATGCTAATGTTTCTACAAAGCATGAGGTAGGGGAAAGAATTCATGCTAAGACGAAAACACTAATTTTCAATGTCTTAGGATGTCTCTACTTGACAAAAACGGTGCCACACATTTGTGGCTTCTTTTAAGACGTGCTAGCTTCATCGAATTGGATTTCTTCTCACGGATCGTAGTGGAGTGTTAGAAATAGAGAATGATGAGCAGAATTTCTGCTGTGAAAGTAAGCAAGAGCTTGTTTATTTGTTTGTATGTTTATTGAAATGGCATGCTACTCAACGTATCTCAATTCTTTGTTTCCGATGAAATTTCTTCTCTCTTAGTGAGATTATTGTTTGTTACGTGTCGTTTGTTTTTCTTTTTGCACTTTATTTATTTTATTTAACAATTTATCTTTTTTTTTACTTTGCTTATTTTCTCACACACATGTGCACTTCGTCGCTTAAAATGCTTTTTGCGTTTTTGTGGTATCACTGATTGCGTAGATTTCTGTGATGTTTTATCAGTAGCGGGTTTCTAAATTGCCGCTAACATCACGCTCACAATACTGTATTGCACTCTGCAGTGATTCGAGCAGAACAAATTACCCATATTTGCAGCATCAGACAGCCTCTCTTCATTTACATCTCCTTATGAATGCTCACTGCATGACGTCGATCCGTGCTGTTGATTTTAAAAATTGATAGCGTCCCATCGATATAGCCTATTCGCAAATCGTATCAATGGTAAATGCATGATGCGAACAGCTTTCATGCATGACCACAAGGAAGGAATTCTCGAAAATTGAGGGAGCTCTCAGTTTATGTCGCTTTTGCACTCCTCTTCTACATAACACTTTCGACATTTTCAAAATAGTGCTCGTGGTCGTTTGCTTTCATCACTTCCGTTCCGGATGTCGCTCGTTTTTAGATTCAGTGACCGGGTAAGAGTTTTGTATTTTTCACGTTCTGTAGCGAAGACAAGTTCGGCGCAAACGTTTTCACTGGTTTTTGCAGCTCTTGCCTAGAAAGAGGCGTAGGTGTCGAAGTGCGTAAAATAGTTGTTGATATATTCATTTATTTCTTTTTGGTTGTTTTAAATGATTTCGCCTGTTTTTGCCAAACGTACTTGCTCTTTGGAGTGGCTTGAAGCTGAAACTTTACTAAAATCTTTAAAAAATTTCTCATCGAAGAAATGTTGGCAAATTTAACTTATCAAGCAGAGTAAAGCTTCACTTTAACAACTATGTGTCGATATTTGAAATTTTTTTCAGTAACAAAGCAAATGATCATATCAGGTATCTCATCACTCATTGAAGGCATTTATGATAATTTAAGGAGAAAATACCGTTAATTGAGTAACATTTTATAATTGGATACAAATTTTAGGTTAACTTTTAGTGATTGGAAATTTTTTGCTTTATAACATTTTCGTTACGTTCGATATGAGAGTGTTGATGAATGCCAAAAATTTGTTTTGTAATTATTTCGATGCTATTTTTTGCGTTTAATGTTCGCTAATGTTTCTCGTTATTCTGAAACAATATTTGATCGATTCTGATCGCATTCGCTCCATTTGCAATTACTTTTTTGCACGTTGCATTGTTTGTTCCATTGGATGCCGTTCGCTTCTTTCCGACTTTCTTCTCGTTCGCATCTGTTACCGATCACAAGAGTTATTTCGTTGATATGCGACTTGCCAATTCGTAACTTACAAATCCAGTTATGACGATGTTATGTATGTTGTTTTTTTGTGTGTGTGTGCATCTGTCCGTCTCTTTGGTAGTTTCGGGTCGGGAACAACCGAAACGAGAGTTATGAAACTCGGTAAACATAATCTGTATTATAAGGTCATTTCTCTCTTCAGTTTCTAACCGACTTCAAGGAGTGGGAGGTGGGGTTTGGGCACGTTTGGACACTTGTAAATGGGTAAGAGATTCGCATATACTTAAAGGACCTTGAGTTGCAAGGAATGATTCTTTAGTATGAGATTTCGGCGAGCGGTCGCAAGGGGAAAAATCTGATCTTTAATTATTTGTGAGCACTTTATAAAATCGGCTGTTTCGATAAGCGAGCCGCCAAAGGGCATAACATGTTGAAGCGCTGCGAGCATTTCCGTTCGTTTTTCGTGACAGCTATGTGTGTGCAATCATCCCAAATATTGCTTTTTCTCATTTCTTTTTCGTTTGCTATTGTGTTGTATTATTTGTTGTGAAGGACAAAAGAGTAAATAAACAGCTAATTACGATTGGAACTTTAATTTTAGTTAAATGTTTTCGTCGATTCTGTTACCTCGGAACAGATTCACTCAGTGATTATTTTGTTGCTGTGTTCTGGATATAATATGCATAATGTGAGGGGAAAACGAAATGGATGATGAGAGTACTTATTGAACGATGCAGCAGTTCTCACTTTAAGTGACCTGGGAACGTCACGTGATCCATCGGGCCAGGCGAGTCATCCACCTTGGATGTGTAGTGGAGGGAAAGGTACTCCGGGACCGGATGTGAATAATGCAAAACGGGCTAGGTTGGGCATTGCAGAAGGGAGGGGAACGGGCACATCATTTGGAGATGAGAACTGCGGAGCGGACGTGGAGTAGGCTGAGTGGTCTAGTGGTATGATTCTCGCTTCGGGTGCGAGAGGTCCCGGTTTCGATCACCGGCTCAGCCCAGCTTTTCTCCTATCGTCGCAATGGGTGTCTCTGCTGCACTTTTCGTTTGCTGTAGGTGTTAGTCATGAAATTGTCGTGTATACGTAGCGCAACAGGTGTGGGGTTGTTGTTCGGCGTCGAACATATGAGTTCGCTAGCACAGGGGTAGGGGGGGGGGAAGGGGGGGGCAGGGGGGGGGGGGGGGAGGGGGAAAACT
>JPKZ01002926.1:20308-31581 GCA_000803305.1 Toxocara canis | reverse complement strand
CGTTAAGAAATTTTCTAATGATCTTAAAACGTGTACTTTTCGATGGACAAGATGAACGTATTAATAACGCTTAATTTTGTTGCTTCGGCAAGTGATACGTTCTTTAAAGTACAATTTTTGCATGTGGAAAAAAAAGGATATCAATTGAATTGAATTTCCGAAGCTCGGACAGTTCAGTGTGGCTCAAATTAGCGTTTATCTTTGGCCATGATGGCTTAGAAAGTTGCTTTAGCAGTTAACTTAACTCTTAAATTAACTCTTAGGATTTTGAATATTAGCACTAACAAACAGAGCTTATCTTGGAGCCGTTATCATGCCTTTGTCAAATTAATAAAAGCACTGATGGGTAAGAGAAATATAACTTTTCTCTTGCTTTCTTTTGGTTTTTCTTCTTATTCTTAATTCATATTTCTGAAAGGTTTGCTATTAGAGATTTTAGCGAATGGGTTGATTCTTGCTTCGACCAATGTCTTCTCTTTGGCTAAGCCGCCACTCGTGATAGATTATTGTGGACTGTACTCTAATCATCTCTCGATCAAGAACATTGTTATGGCAAAACGAGGCTGTTACGTTAGGTTCCAGTTATGCTTCTCATTATTGAGTACAATTTGGAAAGCAATTTTTTTTCTGTATTTCTGCCAATTGTTTTTTCCTATTGGGAATATCTATTAAACAGTAGTTTTTAATGCAGTCAATATTTTTGTATGAATGAGTGGAACTTTGGACCTATTTACTGTTTTTTGAAAATCTTTTAAATGTTTGCACCTTTCGAGGAAATTATCTAAGCATAACTGAGTGCAGAAAAATGTTAGCATAGAGAAGTGGGAATAACTCACTAAAAAGTTTAGTATAGTTGATGGGTGAACGTTAGTCGACGAATTTTCACGCAATATTGATGGTTACGAAATATGGATTGCTATATGAATTCAGTTTACCCCTTATTCTTAATTCATATTTCTGAAAGGTTTGCTATTAGAGATTTTAGCGAATGGGTTGATTCTTGCTTCGACCAATGTCTTCTCTTTGGCTAAGCCGCCACTCGTGATAGATTATTGTGGACTGTACTCTAATCATCTCTCGATCAAGAACATTGTTATGGCAAAACGAGGCTGTTACGTTAGGTTCCAGTTATGCTTCTCATTATTCAGTACAATTTGGAAAGCATTTTTTTTCTGTATTCCTGCCAATTGTTTTTTCCTATTGGGAATATCTATTAAACAGTAGTTTTTAATGCAGTCAATATTTTTGTATGAATGAGTGGAACTTTGGACCTATTTACTGTTTTTTGAAAATCTTTTAAATGTTTGCACCTTTCGAGGAAATTATCTAAGCATAACTGAGTGCAGAAAAATGTTAGCATAGAGAAGTGGGAATAACTCACTAAAAAGTTTTGTATAGTTGATGGGTGAACGTTAGTCGACGAATTTTCACGCAGTAATGATGGTTACGAAATATGGATTGCTATATGAATTCAGTTTACCCAATGGGAATGTAATTAGCCTAAACTTAATGAAACTGTACTGCAATTATTGGCGTTTTAACAATTACGCAGAATATCATAGTTATGAGGTGAACCATTTCACTTATGTGTCTCGTCTTCGAGAAACTCATTTCAGTGATTAACAAATTTGTGGTTGAAGAGAGATTCTTTTATGGCCTCGAAATTCACATCAGCAATGCTAGAATTTCCAGACAACTATTTCTGAGCCATTTAGAAGCTTGTTCAAATGTAGTTGTGATATCTTTTTATGGAAATTTGAACAAAATACTAAAGTAGTAAGCTGTAAATGTTTTAAAAATAGCTTAAAATTGGCATTGCTGCTCAGCGTGCTGAACATGCATCGAATATGTACGCAGTGATGTACTACAGTTTGGGACGATGTTCGAGAGTAGAGTGTTAGCCAGAACAGTTCTGCTTTATCTTTGCGCAACTTCTAAAACGGTGCTCTAGCTTTTTCGCCAAAGTCATGCCAATTAAGTATGTATGGTATTGCTTACTTGGTACATTTTATTGACGAGTATTTTTGAAGTAGGAAAGAGAGGAGGATTGGGGGAGGGGTGAAATGAAGGAGAGGAGAAAATATGGAGAGTCGTAAGTGGGAGACAGAAGTTTTAGGAGTCGTTAGTTACTTTGCACGAGTGCAATCCGAGAACGTATGATATTGGATGAAAGCACTGCCATAAATCTTCATTTTTTTTTACATTTTACAGTTACAGTACGTTTATACGCCTGTTTGCTGTTGACTTTTAAGGAACGCTTATTTGTGGGCAAAAATTTACGTATTTCTAGGTTTTGGGCATCGCATATGCGCTTAGTTGCGTGATCTGACGCTATAAGCGCAACAGAGAGGCCCACATTCCTCTCCCTCCTTTCCACTCCTCTACTGCTCCTTCTTTCCCACCTTACTTCCCCTCCTTTCCCCTCCTTCCCCCCCCCCCCCCTTCCCCTTTTTTTTCCCCTTTTTATCCCCTCTTTCGCATATCCTATCTTTGAAATATCAGTAATTACCAGCTGTCGCATCCTACCTTTCCCATTGAGATTTACCTGTGTTCCCAGTAACTAATTCCCATGCAGGCACGACAAACTTTTTTCAGAAAAAATGAGCTTTTTTGGGAATGTGGAGGCGATCGATTAAAATGGTAATTGCATATGGAAAACATCAAAGAGCGACGAGGCTCCAATGTCATTAAACAATTTCACTTCATAAATTACCGTATTTTAATGGCACCCACATATATCTCCCTTCGCTAACAATTTCAACTCATTGGGATTCTTTTAATATTATTACTCACGGGATTCTTTTAATATTATTACTCTTTTAATATTATTACTCACATTAACACTTCATCTAAATTGGCCAATCATCACTCTAGGTAACCCAAATTACGGTGTTTAACTGGTCTAGCATATTCAGCTCAGGTTAGGCAGATTAACTACCTGAACAACCTTAATTTTATTGCCTGCGGGAACCCTTTCCATTCTTCAGTGGAGAATGGTTGTTCAACTTTTTGCTTGGTCCGATTCTCATTCCCTTCCCATTTCTCGTTCGGCCATCGAGTCTCGATTAAATCGAATTGTTTATTTCACAACATGCACATATCGATGCTTAAAACACTCCTTAGGTAAATAGCAGCAAATACGAGAATCACCCTCTTAGCACCCATTCACACTAGGCCTGATCGGCTGCGAAATGTGCAGTTTTTAGCATCTTTAAATGCTTCTTACTTTCCTGTAAGAAATGAACCCTTTCGAAGTTGCATGTGGTAGTATGATGTGGATAATATGTAGCACATTTCATAACTCACTTCAGTGGCTACCAAGTTAAAAACTATCGAACGGACAGAGAGGCACATATACGCTCATAAATAAATTAAGATAATGCGCTTTACAAATGCAAATTGTCCGAAATACGCAACAAGTGCGTCGAGTTGTATTCTATGAAATTTTGTTGACCAACTTCAATGACTTTCGAATTGTACCAGGTGCCGGCTGCGTTACGAGCCGTTTGAGCATTGTTCAATAAACACTATGAGGGTGGGTGGAGAGGCGCTTGCTTTGTCAAAATCGATTTCCATTCATCCAGCTGCCGTCTGAAAGCACCTCTGACGTTTCGTTCTTCTACTCGACACCTATTTAGATTTCTCTTTCTACATTTTTGGTATCAACATATAGTGAAAACTTTATCCACAAGCTGGGTTCGATTTCTCGAACTTCGGTTTTCTAGACAAGTCTCAGGTTCTGGGTAATGTTGGATTTTTTGGCGTCATTTAGGTGTTTTTTCTTAAAATTTTGTTTATGCTTAATTAATAGTTTTGGTTAGAAGTTATGGGAGCGGAATCTGGAGCCAAAGTCTTGATGGTTTATTGAGTCGAGCTTTTCATATTGGCGCAGTCACTTTTCGTGATTTCCTCGTTTAGCTAAAAGAGAAATCGCCAATAACCATTAAGTTTTAAAGTAATTTTTTTTTCTTGTACACTGTCGAATTGCTCGCATGATAGGCAGCCAACTCACCATAGTCTTCACCATCTCTTCAGCATTATCGTTTCTACGCCTTTTATATCGTTCGATAATTCATTAGATCATCAAGTTCATTTCAATTCATTACAGTTAGTGGGTGAATCGATTAATGTATGCTTTTTTGAAAATGCTAACCTTGTTTGTGTGCAGCAACTCTTTCAGTCATCAAGCACGTTCAGATATCTGTGTTATTTTTAAAGATACCAGTTCCACACTAAGTGACGCTAAGATGCCATTGAAGATAGTCCATCATGATAATTATTAGCGTTTTGTCGTCCGATGAGTGCTCATCCAGGCTTACTAATTAGTGCTTAACCACTTTACCACCGTTACTAGCGCTTAACGACCATTTTGAGAATACTCACTGGGGGCGATTCTAAATTTTGAATTTGGCCTTGTATGATATCACAATCGATGAGATTTTGCTGTACTTGAGGATCTCCATCGTTTCTGCACCTGATACAAAGGTGACCATATTGCAGAAATGTTGGCAAAGTGTATTAACCACCGAAAGGATTCGGAAGCCATTCGCAATATAAAATACATTTGACATATGGTAGTATTGATGGCCCGGGCATAATACCGGTGATAATGGTGCCGAATGCTCTTCCCGACTGGAGTAAGACCATCGAATAATCCCTACTTTATAGACATAGACCCGTAGTAGTGGCCTCATTTCGGTTACCCACATATGAAATATAACCTATAAAAAAGTACATGATTGTAAAATTACTTGAGTAAAGCCACTTTGCGAAGGCACGTGAGAACAGATGTACCGATTGCGTCAAGTAGTGAACTGACAAAGCAAATCATTTTGAGTGCCGATTATGACTCCGCATAGCGACCGTCGCGATGATTCATCGTCGTAATGTAAAGTTCGAATGACTGCGGGTTCAGGCTGTACTAAGAGGGAGGGAGTGGCGTGGTGGAGGAGGAGGGAGGGAAGGGATTTTGGTCTTACTGTTCTTTTGCGAAGAAGGAGTGCTAAAGGTACGAATTTTAGGTAATATAAATTTATCAAAAAAAGTCTAAAAAATTATTGAAAAGACTGAAGGTACGAATCATCGAGATTCATAACTCGTCTGAATTTTGCAACATGTTTCCGCATCTGTGTCTGTCAAATTGCGTCTTCGTTCTAAGCGTGCGCGAAATCTTTATGTTGAATTTTGGCAATCGTTAAGGGCGTTATATGGTTGTTTAGGAAGTGCAAAGATGTCGCAACCGTATGGTTATGCAGGGCAGCCACCTTATCAACAGCAAGGCGGGTACTACCCTCAGGGCGCCAACCCTTATCAGTCTGGGCCGACCCCGCCAGGATGGAATCCACAAGGAGGACAACCCGGTGAGATCACTTTCTAATCCGCTTTCTAACAGCTTTACGTTTGTTCAAATAGTATTTATGATTCATTTGGTTTTCGGTGCTGGAAATTGTGTTTTTCATCTACCGAAAGAGCAGATGAACATTCATTTGGTAACTTGGCAAGGTTGGACGAATTTTTTCCAATTGCAAATGTCATTGGAAAGTTAGTTGTCGATGTGTTTAAAGCAGTTGTTGCTGATGCAAGAAAATTTTGCAGCCCCACAGTAGATACAATATATTGCAAAGTCATAAACTGAATAAAGCTTAGATTTCTTCGAAAATCTGCTTTTGTATTTTTTTTCTGTTTTGCTTCGTTTAAAATGAAAGTCTGGGTTTTTTTTTCGACATATAGTACACAGTTCTACTGCGGAGAGTGTGGGAGCACGCAGCGCGAACAGCGAATCGTGCTGTGTTCATGCACGCATAAGAGTACAAAGCACTACCCTGATACGC
The DNA here is from genome assembly GCA_000803305.1 of Toxocara canis. NCBI lineage: Eukaryota > Metazoa > Nematoda > Chromadorea > Rhabditida > Toxocaridae > Toxocara > Toxocara canis. The sequence continues at coordinate 25,750 of JPKZ01002926.1, read as the reverse complement.
ATGGAGTACATAATCGGTAATGGAGCAACGTCGACCCTCTATAACTATCCCCTTAACATGCAGGTTCTTTTAAAACAGCGCAAATCAGAACAGCAAAATGCGCCACTATACAATTTTTCAGCCAACTAATTCAACGGATATTCTTTTTGAGGAGGCGTCCATCTTATCGGCAATCGAGCAGTTGTTAATTTAGAAACTCCAGGCTCCAGCTAATTAGGGACTGCAGGTAGTGCGCATTGCGGTAGTGCTGCATACTCTCTTATGCACACATCAGTGCGGATAGGTTCGCTGTTCGCTAAGCATACGCTCGAATTCTTTGCAAGAGTGCCCTTTCTTTTTCCTCTAATCAGGAGTGCGTGCTCAGAGTTCAGATTTCGCATTCAAATTTCACGCTTGAGCTTTTGTTTCCGAAAAATTTAGCTGTAAATTTGGCATCATTCCGACAGTTTCACTACCGTATGTCTGCTTGTGAAACGGACTGCGAATTTAAACAACGCTAAACAGCGCCTACACCTCGAACTTTTCATATATGTGTTTTGAAAGAAGCCAGATTATATTAGCAGAATATTTGGCATATGTGAGAAAGCGCAAAATGCATGCATGCGCAAAGTGAGGAGGGGTATAGAATAAATAATATTTGTGGCATATACGAACAAGGATACAAAGAGTTACGGGTCGGCGTTTTCAGCAATAATCGCAACATCGATACTCTAGCAGCAAAATTTTAAAATGTTAGCAAAGAATTGGCAAAAAAAATTCATTATAAGAGGATTAAATAGGCAATAGAAGCCAGGTTTCGACAGCACTTCAAAACACTCATTGGATAACCGACCGACAAGCAGGCTTCCTATTCTTTTCTGAGCCGCGTGCAGAGTCCTTAACTTTTTTTCTTCACTTCTGGTTTAAACGTTGCCTTGCTTGAAGATATCCTTTGCAGTACAGCAAGTATGACCGAGCGCGTTTATAAGCTGCCAATAATTATTGGAATAAACTTAATAGTCATAAGTCGGCAAGGAACAGTAGAACTTGTCATTTCATGTGAAATTCCTTTATTGCACGTAACAAATCATTTTTGGCATCGTCGGGTTAAGCTGGTTCGAAGCATAAGAAGCGTATCTCCTTCCATGATTTTTCGGAAATTTTTGCGGATCTCCATTTTTGAACAAAATTTACCGATCGTATAATTCCTTCACCAGAAAACTATGAAGTTCTAAAAACGACTTGTTAAAGGCTCCAAAAATTTCCCGAGGCCAACATAATGATAGGCTGTTCTGGTTTCTGGGCTTCATACTTTCGTTTCACCCGATACGCATTGTTGAGTTGTACAGCAGTTTTGCACTTGAACCTCTCTTTGTTTTGTTGCATACCTTCGACATACTGAGGCAGCATTAGTTCGAGTGAGTGCGATGTTAACCGCATACTGTATACGTTCTAAACTTGTGGATTATTGAAAGTAAATAACTTGCAATGTGCACATCCGTCAAAGGAAAGGAAAATAGGAATTTGTTATCGCTGCAATGATCAAGAAAGTCATGGAAAGCACAAAATAAACGAATTTTAGAGAAGTAACACTCCATTGCCTGCTTCTGCACTACGAAAAGTATTTCTGGAACAGTACATTTTTGATACATGGTGGCTACCGTATATTATTGAGGAACCACGATTAAAGCGTCCTACTAAGCGGGAAATCATATCTGCCTATCGGCTAAGCGATTATATCCGTAGCGTAAAGATTAAGCTGATCCAGCAATTGTAATCATGAAGCATCTAATTGACGTCGAATTCTTCACCGTCTTCCAACAGTCCCTTCATTCTGTTCTCCAGGATCGCCTTAAAATTAATATTAAAGATGCAACTATTGAGAGTGCACAAATAAAACAAATACGAGCGCGTCATGTTTTGCATCAAATTTCTCACAATTTATTCGATATAATTTCGCGAATCTTTTTAATGCGCACTTATTACGAGTCATCGTATTCTGAATGGATCAGCCGAAAAGCGCGAATAGAATTCTTCAAAAAGGCGTCATGCCATCAGCAGGTTCTGTTGGCTCTGAAAGCGTTGTCATTTCAAACGATGCATCATCAAAGACGATTTCGCGCGTCTTTCTGTTTATACTTCTCTCAAAGTTTTCTAGCAATAAGTGTCCTATTGCCTAAAAGACTAAGAAATAAAAAAGCATAGGAATCATCAGGTGTTGATAGTTTCTCGTGCGGAACACTTCACAGCAGTCATAGCATGCAGAGGTACCCCTCACTCATTTGTTCGGAAAAAAATAAGCGTCGCAATGCAGCAAATACTGATCTTGTGGTGAACCGTACCCTACTGTTACGACCGATGCGCTGACTGCTTGTGAAGGAGTAGAAATCAGCACCTACCTGGGAATCATCAGGTGTTGATAGTTTCTCGTGCGGAACACTTCACAGCAGTCATAGCATGCAGAGGTACCCCTCACTCATTTGTTCGGAAAAAAATAAGCGTCGCAATGCAGCAAATACTGATCTTGTGGTGAACCGTACCCTACTGTTACGACCGATGCGCTGACTGCTTGTGAAGGAGTAGAAATCAGCACCTACCTGGCAAAATCCAGGCATCTCAGTGATGCTCATGCAAACCATCTCATGCGGCGTATATCGTAGTCCATTTCTCATTTTCGGCATGCTCCGAGCAGAATGTGACGTGTAAGCGTGTCAGGCCCGGCAGTGTAAATATGCGTTTCTGACGTGGTCTTGCATCGTAAATATTGAGATATATTGGATTTCCCAATCAGAACACCTCTCAGTGTACCGATCACCTGTGAGACGATACCGTGCGCGGCGTAGTGCTTGGGAAAGGTGTGAGGTGTGACCGCTTTCTTCCAGAAAGGCGAGTAGTCCAGGTGCTGAATGCGGCTATTGATATCCTCTAGACCTGTCTAATAGTGTATGTTGGATTTCCCAATCAGAACACCTCTCAGTGTACCGATCACCTGTGAGACGATACCGTGCGCGGCGTAGTGCTTGGGAAAGGTGTGAGGTGTGACCGCTTTCTTCCAGAAAGGCGAGTAGTCCAGGTGCTGAATGCGGCTATTGATATCCTCTAGACCTGTCTAATAGTGTATGTTGGATTTCCCAATCAGAACACCTCTCAGTGTACCGATCACCTGTGAGACGATACCGTGCGCGGCGTAGTGCTTGGGAAAGGTGTGAGGTGTGACCGCTTTCTTCCAGAAAGGCGAGTAGTCCAGGTGCTGAATGCGGCTATTGATATCCTCTAGACCTGTCTAATAGTGTATGTTGGATTTCCCAATCAGAACACCTCTCAGTGTACCGATCACCTGTGAGACGATACCGTGCGCGGCGTAGTGCTTGGGAAAGGTGTGAGGTGTGACCGCTTTCTTCCAGAAAGGCGAGTAGTCCAGGTGCTGAATGCGGCTATTGATATCCTCTAGACCTGTCTAATAGTGTATGTTGGATTTCCCAATCAGAACACCTCTCAGTGTACCGATCACCTGTGAGACGATACCGTGCGCGGCGTAGTGCTTGGGAAAGGTGTGAGGTGTGACCGCTTTCTTCCAGAAAGGCGAGTAGTCCAGGTGCTGAATGCGGCTATTGATATCCTCTAGACCTGTCTAATAGTGTATGTTGGATTTCCCAATCAGAACACCTCTCAGTGTACCGATCACCTGTGAGACGATACCGTGCGCGGCGTAGTGCTTGGGAAAGGTGTGAGGTGTGACCGCTTTCTTCCAGAAAGGCGAGTAGTCCAGGTGCTGAATGCGGCTATTGATATCCTCTAGACCTGTCTAATAGTGTATGTTGGATTTCCCAATCAGAACACCTCTCAGTGTACCGATCACCTGTGAGACGATACCGTGCGCGGCGTAGTGCTTGGGAAAGGTGTGAGGTGTGACCGCTTTCTTCCAGAAAGGCGAGTAGTCCAGGTGCTGAATGCGGCTATTGATATCCTCTAGACCTGTCTAATAGTGTATGTTGGATTTCCCAATCAGAACACCTCTCAGTGTACCGATCACCTGTGAGACGATACCGTGCGCGGCGTAGTGCTTGGGAAAGGTGTGAGGTGTGACCGCTTTCTTCCAGAAAGGCGAGTAGTCCAGGTGCTGAATGCGGCTATTGATATCCTCTAGACCTGTCTAATAGTGTATGTTGGATTTCCCAATCAGAACACCTCTCAGTGTACCGATCACCTGTGAGACGATACCGTGCGCGGCGTAGTGCTTGGGAAAGGTGTGAGGTGTGACCGCTTTCTTCCAGAAAGGCGAGTAGTCCAGGTGCTGAATGCGGCTATTGATATCCTCTAGACCTGTCTAATAGTGTATGTTGGATTTCCCAATCAGAACACCTCTCAGTGTACCGATCACCTGTGAGACGATACCGTGCGCGGCGTAGTGCTTGGGAAAGGTGTGAGGTGTGACCGCTTTCTTCCAGAAAGGCGAGTAGTCCAGGTGCTGAATGCGGCTATTGATATCCTCTAGACCTGTCTAATAGTGTATGTTGGATTTCCCAATCAGAACACCTCTCAGTGTACCGATCACCTGTGAGACGATACCGTGCGCGGCGTAGTGCTTGGGAAAGGTGTGAGGTGTGACCGCTTTCTTCCAGAAAGGCGAGTAGTCCAGGTGCTGAATGCGGCTATTGATATCCTCTAGACCTGTCTAATAGTGTATGTTTCGAATAAAACCGTATGATAATTCAAATGGACCGTTCGCTTTTCGAAATTGTCATGTGAGTGCCGTCGACCAAATTTTTTAACGTAGGGCATGAAATGAACGCACTGAAATATATATTGCCAAGTAGCTTTTCGCATAAGATGACGTTTCTTAGCTATGAGCGTATAGGCAGCAGTGGATCACCAGATTCGAAAATATTGGTTAGACGGGTGTGCTGCGACAAGATACTTTCAATGATTGCAGGTGGAATGAAAATTGTTCTGTCCATAAGGCAAAAAGGAGTAGCCTATGTCAGGAGAGGGGCAAGGGTTAATGTTACTTCAATTTACCCAGAAATAGATGAGTGAAGTTCGTAGTAGTCTAGACCAGTGTTCTCGCCTGACCCCCTTTACCGACGATGCATTACCAAATATTTTGCAGTGGTTGTTCCCTGATGTTATTCTATGTATGTGTGCAGTGTCGTCGTCTAAGTCGGCAAAAAATAATGCTAAAAAGCAAACTTGTTTAGTATATTCGCGAAGCAAACACACTATTTCTCTTTGATGTTTAGCAACACTCTCGAAAAGATCTTTTTCTTCCTCACTAACTGTTTAACAAAGAAAGTGCAATGTTTCTGCTTATGCTTTTGGTCCCATCATTATTTCAACGACATTTTTAGTTTAACTATCTATTTACTGTAGACGCATAAGGGAAATTCGGTTAGCAGTTGGCTTTTCTCATAATTTAGTTGGAGGATGCTTGCTGACGTTTTATGGTATGTTAGATATATATAT
>JPKZ01002923.1:179725-191910 GCA_000803305.1 Toxocara canis | reverse complement strand
GGTAGGAAAGAGGCAAAGAAATAAGTGCTTACCGTTGACACTTCGCGAACAGCCTTGTCATGACGCATTTCTTGAGTTAAACGCGTTTTTTCCTTTGAAATTTTCAGATGCAATTTAACTTTTTCAAGTATGACGGCTTAAATGAAAATGGCTTCAAAATTTCAGCGGAGAAATATACCTACAAAATGTTGTGCAAGCTAGAGCCGTCCAGATTCGGAACTTGGTTATCACTTCAGTTTCGGCTGCACTACTATACGGTCTCATTTTCTTTTTTCTTTTGTGTTCGACTTCCCGTTTTCCTAACCTCTTTTTCTCCCGTCGACACTTTTTTCGATCTTCTTAGGCAAAGTGAACCCTAGATCTTGAATTCCATGCTACGGGTTGCTAATTCCACTCGCCGCTGAACGTAGGCTCGGTGTGAGGGGAGGGGATGGTGGTAAGCTGAAGTAGGTGATCCTATCAATACTCTACATTGTATTTGAGTGGATTCATTTCTTATCATTTTTTCGTTTTTTGGCTACTGTAGTGACTGGTATCGGCGACTGATGCTGCCGGCTATCAGGTACTTCATTTTCAGATCCAGTGTTCGTGGCATATCTTTTTTTCCCCTTACTGCTTTGATGCCGAAGACAACATTGAAATGGTCTATGTTAAGCGTATTGCTTGAGGGGGACGGTATCAGCTTGAAGGAGGGAAGGTTACCACTTCGATGTTTGATGATACTAATGGGCCACAACGACAGAGCAGTGAAGCGTTTGGGTGANGATCAGCAAAAAAACGGGGTATGCATAGCACATAATTTGTAACCTGTATCCGTCGCATCATATAAGAACACCGTGTTTCGCAGAAAACCCAATCAATCTACCGCCATTGAGATGTGCACGGGTGCGCTCCTGTAATGCAATGCATTACGGGAAATGATGCTAGCTTGACAGAAAACCGTAGGTGCGTTGGTTCGTTATTTTGGACTATTCTTATTACCCTTAAAAATACACGCTTGTTCTGTTTGCCTATCTGCCAACCTGTTGGCTATGCTGAAGTTGACTTTAAGTAGTGCATATGAGCACTGGCGTGGAGCTTCGCCAACGTATAGGCAGTGTAACTTTGCTCATCGAGACGATGCTTTGTGTTGAAGAAGGGGCTAGAGTGCATTCGGCGGTGGGTGCAGTGCAGTAATGGGTGCGGCTGGTCTGGTCAAAACTGTGCATTGTTCTACAGAGATGTTTCGTTGTATATTGTTTTCCACAAGGTCGCCTTGTTTGTTGAAAATTGCTATTTTAACTTACCTGCTGTATTCTTTGTTATTATATGGGCGCGGTTTCTCTCGTTGAATAAGTGATCACTTCTCGGTGAGAGAACTGATGTGTGCGATTTTAAGGATCGAAGGAAACCATCTTCGACTCCAGTACTAGGATGAACTCTGGGGAGGATATGGAGGAGGCACTAACCTGTCACGCTGCGACCGACAGCGACTACTCATACGATGTTTCGGAAGCACTTCAGGAAGCGCGCCAGATACTTACAGAAGGCAAAGCTCGCGAACATCCCTTCGAGAAACTGCTAGAAGAGTCAACAACCGTTCAGGTTATTTTGTGTTAGCACATCTTCCCTATAATACACACGTGAAATTAAAGCTGAAGCATGCGGATCGTTGCTGGAGAGCTTAGGTCATTTTCAGTAAAGGTATGCCCGACTTCCATCATCGTAGCGCTTATATTTGCCTAAAATTCCAGCTCGCGCAGAATATGATCATCAAGAATGCGTTCGGTTTGACTAGTGTCAGTAGTTTGTGTGGCATGGTTGGCATCTGCATTTCAGTCCATAGATCTGACGACGATCCACACTAATGAAGTTGCATCACATCACTTAAATTTAGCGAATCAAAGCTGCCGAAGAGAATAACAGAAATTTGGTGTAAGATGACATACTGGCGATGAATGTGATAGTTGTTTTAGTTGCAGCCAGAGAGTCCTTATTTTAAAAAAATCAAATATTAATGTTAAGGAAATCCTAGCTGCACCGCCTTGGTTATTTTCTAATTTTGATTAGCATCCCACCCACAGACCAGTGCCTTGAAAAGTAGACGGCGTAGAGGTGGCAAAATCCAAAGATCCAACTTCTGAAAAAAAATGTTTAGGCAGACAGTGGCACGAATAAGTCGTTCATGTAAGTTGTAATTCGGAGTAAGGTAAGGCTAAGTTTCAATACTGATTTAAGTAACTTTAAGTAGGTTGGATTAAGTCAGCTATATGCGCTTTTTGCAGTTCTCTTCAAATCAGCTGGTTCTAGGAAACTGCCTACTTATAATAGAATTTGCATTATAATACGTTCATATTTTTGGCTAGGAGAAAATCGTTTTTCCAGTGGAGTGAGTAGACACGCAAAGGTAGTGATATATCGCCATTCTCGTCTTTCCGAGCAAATACTTTTCTTTGTATGTATTGTCTATACGTGCCTTATGGCTGGCACGTTGTTTGTCTTTGTCGATCGTCTCTTTGGGAAAACCCACCATTCACGATCCTGTAAAATAAAGCGCTCATTAGGCTCAACGATCCTTTAAATCTTAGAACTCCATACTTTTTCAGTTACCTTTGTGATTAAGGGGATGAGGATTTTGTGATTATTATTGTTTTCACCAATGAAGTTTAAAAAAAGAAATGTTTCGCCTTGACTGATAGTTTTGATGCGGCTGCATCTGAGTAATTCTGGCTTTTGCCCTCTACGTATAGCACTGAGGTAGATTTTCATTTAAAGGAAGTCTCGAAGTTGGCTTATTGAGCAGTAATGCCAAAAACTTTCCGTACTCATGAGTCGTTTCGTGCCGTTGTTGGTGCTGCTAGAAACGAGAGTCTTTGAAGGTCGAATTAGGAACTCTTGGCGAAGCAGTTTGACACGTTATTGTTGAGCCTTGCAACGCACATATTTTCTCGTGACTGTTTTTAGCTCTCGTTTACCATGAAGGATCACTTTCAACGCTTTTCATTTTTGATAATTGGCCGTATAGCTACATCAAGGAAATTTTTTAAGGCGACCTCTCATTTTCGGAAATCTCGATAAAGGCCGCTTTCTGGTTTTTTGCTGAGAGAGTCATCAACGCTTATCTAATCGATTATCTTGAAGATGTCCAATATTCATATAGCACTCGTTAGTAGCTTAATTCTGTTACGTCGTGCATATCAACTAGTTATTCTTTTATGGGTCCGTGCACCCTAAATATAAACGTAGCAAACTGTTGCCACTGAGGGCATGATTCTGTTTCGTTTTCTCACTTTTACTTGGAGGAACACTACCAATAGCATGCCAGGGAACTTTATTTTCAGAATCCTTTGTTAGCATTTGCCGTGTTTCATCGATAAGGGCCTTAGTGAAAAGTAGGCTATTAAAAATGGCGCCCTGAATTTCTTTTTCTTTTTTTTTGAATATTTCTTCTTTATCATTGGAAAGGCATGATTGACAGGCGATGCTGTTCACACTGATAAAGGAGGAAATTTTTACGAATTTTCGTTTTTTATTCTTTTCCTTTCAAAAGAACTTCTAAAAATATTTTAACGTGTATGAATATAATTTTTACAAAATCATATAATTCTTGCTTTTCTGGTCGAAGGTTCGTTGATGTCACCAGGATCATTGAGATTACCTTTTTCTTTCGGAAACTTGGGGTATGATATTGATCGCACATTTAGGAACTGAAGGTAGCATCTTTGTGACAAGCGATTGGATTTTTCACTTCATTTTTCTTGAAATAGTTTACTTAAAAATTATATTACAGGTGCTGAAAGCAGGAAGCCATTGCGATCCGATCGAGGTGGTCGTCAGCAGAAGCACTGTTACGTCGCAGCCCAACACTGACGACGAAGACGATGAAGAGCACATTTCAGGTGAGGAGATTGAGCATCGTTCATTTTATTGAATGGTTGGAAGGTGTTTAGTCTCTTGCTTTTGACTGTGTGGACCTTATAAAAAGCACAGTAGGGGAAATTTGAAAGCGAACGGAAAGTTCAGCAATTGTTTGCATCCACTAGTACTTCATCACCCCAGGTCGCCTCCAGCGAGAGGGGGTGGGGTAGGGAAGCTTTTTTTCTTAGCTTCCATGAAGCGTCGAGGAGGGTGGAGAGGACTTGGTTTACAGCTCAAAAACAAGTTCATAGAACGCTGTTTTAGCATCGCATCATGTTTATAGTGGGGACTGCTTCATTAAATGCATAGGAGGCGGGGAAGGAGATGCAAAGGATAGGATGATGATATCTGAAAACATATTACAAAAATACGGGAAATCGGTCGATGTAAGAAGAAGACGAGGGTTTATTAATGTGCGTTATTTCGAGAGGGGCTGTATTCCTGGTTATGCGGTAGTTCTGTTTCATATTCTGCATGGTCTTGCATTTTCTGCTTGTTTTGATTCATTATCAGGCGCAACAAACAGAAGAGACAGCAGCAGAGGGAGTTAAAGGTAAAAGCAAAACCATTATAGGATACAAACTTGCATCAAATTTTCACGTAGTCTTTTCAGTTTTCTTGTGAAACTCATGTTTCGTCCCATTCAGTCATGACAGAATTAAAGCTAGGCAGATGGAAAAAAAAAAACGGAATTTTTATAATTTTATATCGTTCGATCACAGAAGAACATTCCAAATGCGGCACTTGAGTTATGCGCGGACCTTCATCAGGAGGAAACACATAACAGCGTTAGTATAGATAAGAGATGAAGGGAACAAGATGGAAATCAAAGACAGGCATGAGAAGATAAAAGGAAAAAAAAAGGCTAAAAGACAAGGAAGAAAAAAAACATCAGACACAAGAATCATTATGCGGTAAAAACCGAAAGCCTGACTATTGACGATAAAGTAAACTGAAAATGGACTGCTCCATTTTTTTTTCCTCTTTTACTGCTTGTTTTTTTTCCTTCCGATGAACTGGAAAGCCTTTTGTTATGAAATTTCATTTGGTCTTTGAAAGAAGGAGGATAAAGTGATAACGCCATTAATCGGCTAGGTGAACAGCATATTGTGGTTGTAAGCGTTGATACAAAAACGGCTGTCACTTTCATTAATCGTTTATCACTATTAAAGTGATGAGATTTGTTAGTGCTTATCTGATTATATAATGTGATAAGTTTACTATAAGGAATTAAAATTGATATTGAATAGAAGTACAGAAGAAATTTAAACTAATTAAAGATAAGAAAAGATAAGAAAAAGAAGTTGAGACGAAATGAGTACGAAGCTTTTTATGTTAAAAAGTATGTTATTCATTTAAAGGTTTGAAAACGGGTGATATTAATCTGACGTGAAGAGATCAACTAAATTAATCAAGGAAACGTGAATTTAAAGTAAATTTAAATCAAAATATATAAAGCAAAAGACTGGAATTCGAAATGATGCCAGTGGACTGCATCGACAAGGAACAGCGACGCTAATAAAATTGACAGAAAGGATGGCGTAGACGAATGCATGACTCATCTAACAACAATCGATAATGCGATATCATAAATGCTTCAGAGGCGTGAGCTTTGTGGAAGCTGTAGTGAGAAGGGTGTGAGCTGCATGGAAGCTGTAGAAAATAGGATGTGGGCTGTGTTGCAGCTGTAGTGGAAAGGGTGTGAGCCATGTGGAAGCTGTGATGAAAAGGATGTGAGCTGTGTCGCAGCTGCAGTGAAAAGGGTGGGAGTTGGTTGGCAGATGGAGTGAAAAAGGTGTGAGTTGTGTGACAGCTGCAGTGAAGACGTGACCTGTGTGGCAGATGTAGTAAAAAGGGTGGAAGTTGTGTCGTTTATTTGAAATCGAATTTAAACGAGACTTAGGCGAGTGGAAAAGTGAAGCAGCAAAAAAACGTTGCTTTGATCCAGGTCTGGAGATTGACTGTACTAAATGAAGTGTTATAGGCAAGTGTTACCATACTAAATGAAGTGTTAGAGAGTAGGCATTACTCGTTACCGTCAGTGTATTCTCGATCGAATATACCGAGCGAAAATCTATACGAAACAAGAGATGAGAGCTGTCCCTGCTTTGGAAACTGGAATTTCCCTTTTCCTCAACTCCATGTTCAATGGTGCTATGGGAGAGAAAACTGATGAAATATTTTTGAAGAATCGGATTTTTAGAGATAAGATGATAACTGATCAATCAAATTGACTGAGAGAGTGTGGTTCCCGAGTTTGCTCAATCATACTGGTCTATCCACTTTTAACTTCAGCTTCTCTGTCTGGTAGTGAATCAGAATGCTTACGTTGCTCTCGATCTCGAACGAATACATGCTCGCACAGTTGCGGTCATCGCACTCGATCCGGTAGTTACGACGAAGCGGTCCCGTCGAGACATACCACCGTCAGGTACCGTCGCAGACGTGGAGACAGTTGGCGTCCAGATGATGGACTTGCTGGTGACGACGATGCACAGCTCGAAGTGGGCATTTCTTCTTTGAACTTTTTTGAAGGGGAAGGGGAGTGGGATGGTAATTTTAGGAGAATGCAATGTTAGTTATAGTGTCTGCATCCGTATATTTCAGCAATCTCTCCCTTAATTCTCAACTTCCACTTGTATGCGATGAGTACTGGCAGTCTGCTTGCGCCAGCCGTAGACCGTTGAGTAAATAAGGGAAGCTGTTTTTCGGCGGAAGTCGGTCGTGGATGTTCCCTCTCATTCTCCACCGCCCTTCCCCGCTGCTAATTGAGTGGAGGAGCTGTCTGTTTGTGCCCCCTCAGCAACGTTTGGGCCGGATTTGACCGCCAAGGCAAATTAGTATGTTGAGGTGAAATTAATACTAAAAGTTCTCGATGTAGTTGTTTGTAGAACCATAAAGGGCAGCTGTAAATAAGTGGCATTTTACCAAATACTGATTTGAAAAGTTAAGAGATGAAAGACGCGGCAGATCTACTTTTATGTGATCACTCGAATTTTCCCTTTGTTTGGTTGATTGTTTCTCTTTAGTCTGCATATGTAATTATAAAGGATTTTTTTTGACAATCGAAAATTGGAATTGTTATGAGGTCAGTGAGCGCACATTTATTCGCACTTTTTTTTTCAGGTGGACGTCAAAGAGGAATGCTGTCATGAAGAAGGAGAACACCTTGTGAAAAAGGTTTCATTTGACTTTTTGACTTTTGCCATTGCTATATTTGTTATTTTAATATGAAAAAGCATTAACCTTATGAGCCATCAATTTGAACCGATAGGAACAGTTGGCTGTACTCGGAAGTTAAGAGGAAAAGAGAAGGCAAGCATGATAACAACCGAAATGGATAAAGCGCGCTGCTCTATTACCATGTTTTTTACGCCTCTTACGTTATAGATTTGCTCATGACCGACTATAACCAAGACTTTTGTTAGAGTTGACCATATCGCGTCTGACTTCAATTAATAGGGCATAGCAGTTACTCTGGGCTCAACAATGAGTTCATGAGGCAGGTTTCTGCCAATTGGGTTGAGATAGATGAAAGTGGATTTGAGCAGGCAGTAATTAAGTGGTTATCTCTTTTAGTGGGCCTAGAACTGCCCAGGAATTCCTGTCCGTCTGGGTTAAGAAATCCGGAAATTTCAAAGTTTTGAAGTTCCGGTTTCCTTGCTCTTTTGCAAGATGAAAAGGATGAGATTTTTGAAATGAAAAATATATTTAGTGCAATGGGACTTTCAAATTAATCGGGTCATTTTTGGAAAAATATGCGCATCGAAGAGTGAAAAGATGGATGTTAGTTTTCAGATTATTTTTATCTTGAAATCTTGCTGTAATGCCCTGCAGAATATGTAGTTGGAAAGGAAGTAGAAGGACAGGGAAATCATACTTCCACATTGCAAAACGTCTTTTTCTGAGCTTCTTGCAACCTTCTCTTTTCGCGTTGATTTTGATAGAGATTGTTCATGGCGTTTAGCCATTTTCCATTTGTCCTCTACAAACTGATTGCAAGAAATCATAGAAATTGAGGGTTAGATAGCAGAAGCGGCCATTGCAAAGTTATATATGCTCTCTATATTTGGTTTAATTTTGTTGTTTTGTTAACTGCATGGACTTGACTTAAACCTTTTTTCACTTGTATGGTGCAGTGGTCGAGCCAGCAACAGTTCTCGGCGTTTGCTGCTCTGACTAGGTCATTCCCGTTTCTTAAATTAAATCTCTCGATGCCTCTTCCTGCTTGGCCGTAAATCATCTTCTGCACACCATCTTTGTAATTGCGCGGTTTTGGTTTATAGACGTGGGAAGCGACGTGGCGTGTGCAGAAATTTGAGTATCTTCCGGAATGGCTGCAGGATAACGAGTATTTGCGTCATGGGCATCGCCCTCCTTTACCAAGTTTCGCCGAATGCTTCAGAAGCATCCTCTCGTTGCACACCGAAACCGGCAACATCTGGACACATCTTATTGGTTCGTTCGTTAGTTAGAGTTGGTTTTTTGAGAATCTCTGGAGTGGCGGTTTGTTATTTTCCATGCTTAAGAGCACTCTTTGTCAGGGAGTTCTCGAATATCAAGGCCCACATTTGAACTGACAGTGACATCTTGTAACTCGACGCCTCAAACAAGAAGGCCGAATCTCAGCATAGGACGGGAATAAATATAATTGTAACGTTGGGTCCCTTTTTTGGAAAACCTAAAGAACTATCTTTGTTTTAATGTTGGCAAATCACATCACTGAATCTATTCGGGCTAAAATTTTGCCCTTATTTGTTCTAGAGTTGGAGCAAACGATTTTTGTAAATTGAAAATATTCACGTTTAGGATGCGTAGCGTTCGCGTTGCTAGCGACGTGGTTCTTAACTCGACCCGAAGCGTATATAAAGTTCCAAGAGAAGATGGTATTCTCATTTTTCTTTGCGGGCGCTATTCTCTGCCTCGGAGCTTCATTTGCCTTCCACACCGTTAGCTGCCATTCGGTTGCTGTCGTTCGTATATTCTGCAAGTATGCTTTATCTTATCCTGATTTTCACTCGGAACAAGAAGTTCTTCCTTCAAAGTTGACTTTATAAAATGTTTGCTTCTGGGCGCCATGCTGGCGGCTTCTAGCGAGGTGCATGTTATTACACGCAGTGAAGCTGCTTCAGTGATAATAGCGATTTAAAAAATCGCTCAGCAGTCGATGGTCATGCCGTTTTGCGTTTATCAGTATTCCTCACCTTTTGTTATTATCACTGCCATGATAATGAAAGCCTTCATTCAATGGATTTTTTTTTGTTGAATGGAATAGATGAATAATCAAGGGTACGGATGAGGCGGAGGGCATGAAATCGGAGGTGTCAGTCACATCAGATTCATCGAGAATGCTTTATGCGGCAAAATTTAATTCCAATTCCTCTATATCCTGCACAACCCATTTTCTCTCTTCCGGCGTCCTCTCTTTTTGCGGCAGTTACTTGTACGACAAGATAAAGCTTATTTTTTGTTTCATATTTTTGAAATGGCAATGTCACAGATTGGACTACTTGGGTATATCGCTGTTGATTGTCGGCTCATTCATTCCGTGGATTTATTACGGTTTTTACTGTCGTCGTGAGCCAAAGATCACCTATATTGCAATGGTGTGCGTGCTGGGCATCGCAGCGGTGATCGTTTCATTGTGGGATAAATTTAGCGAGTCGCGTTATCGTCCCTTCAGAGCGGGTGTCTTTGCTGGCATGGGCCTTAGTGGTACGTCTGTTTCATGTCGTTCATTTTGAACTATGTGCGCATATATTTGTAGGTGGAGAAAAATCCGACGGAATGGAATGTAATTGTTTTTTTAAGATAACTTCTTCGGCACTAACAGGGTTGTTTTTCAAGCTTTTCCTGTAATGAAATGTTTTCAGGATTAAATATTTTATTGCCAGCGCTCGAGTTTTCATGACTTCGTGATTTTAAATGAACGGGGCATCTCATTTATTATAGTCTAGCATCTCTTCCTAGCCCATCTCTTGCAGCAGCATCCTATGTGCTATTTGTTAGGGGCAGTAGCTCAGTGGTAGAGATCCGGCTTCGTAGACGGGAAGACCTGCGTTCGATTCCCGGCTGCTTGCCCGACGGATTGCCAGCAGGCTGACCATCAGGCGTTCCGAAACTGATTTAAACAATCATACGTGGGCGTGGTTGTCAGCTGCATCGATACGGGAATCGGTTAAATTACAGCTGCCTTTGTATCCCTTTACCTTAAAGCCAATATTTTCATCGTTGATAAAAGTACAACGAGTTCTTTTAATTTTTGCTTTTCACCAACGATAGCCAAGAATTGTTTATTTGGAGAGAGATTAAGCATAATAAATCTTCAGTTTTTACATGTCTTTTCCTTCACAAGTTGCTGTTGCAAAAGAAAATAATTATTTAAGTGTTAAATGTACAATATGAGCGTAGAAGGTGAATGGAATTGTTGCTATGAGTATTGATAGGCTTTCTTTAATGAATTAGAAGAGAGATATGTTCAGGCTAAATAGGCGAAACGGTACGATATCGTCATATTCTCGTTTATGTCAAAGCACTTCACTGAAACGTTTTTTATTAGGCATATCGTTGTCATATATTTTATGGTAGCGAAAGAATGAATCGTTCTTTTGCGCAATCTAAATTGAGCTTGCGCCAACCGATGAGATTTCTTTTTAAGGCGTTGTTCCAACAATGCATTTTATGATCACTGATGGAGTGAAGCCGCTTTTCGAAGAAGCTTCATTCCACTGGCTGTTGCTAATGGCAGCCCTTTATCTTTTGGGAGCCTTCCTTTATGCAACTCGAACTCCGGAACGTTTTTTTCCTGGGAAATGCGACATTTGGGTTTGTTTCCTGTCAAGTTTGGTTTATAAGTCTTCTTTTTCGCCAGCATGTAGTTTTTTTATGGTGAATACGCATAGACGAGGGGAAGCGACGCATGTGGTTGAACAGATAAAGCATCGAATCGCTGCCCAGTGCTTCAGTTTCAATACGGGAGTACCTAACTCTCTCTCACCTTATGAGCCCTTTAGTTATGTGAGCTAATCGTAGGGCACAAAATGATCTCGTACTCAACGATATGCGAATAAAAAGAGAGAGGGATTGTGAACTTTC
Organism: Toxocara canis; assembly: GCA_000803305.1. Taxonomy (NCBI): domain Eukaryota; kingdom Metazoa; phylum Nematoda; class Chromadorea; order Rhabditida; family Toxocaridae; genus Toxocara; species Toxocara canis. The sequence goes on along the minus strand of JPKZ01002923.1, from coordinate 180,918 downwards.
TTATGGGAGTTGGGGAGAGGGAGGAAGGAGGGAAGGGATGCCGGTGGGAGAGGAGAGGGGTAAGGGGGCAAAGTTCGCTCTTGGATAAGGGAAAAAAACTGAGGAGACCTGAGCGCTTTTTTCTTGAAATAGGTCTTATGAAAACGAGATTTCAAGAAGAGGTCGATTTTGTGTTTTAATACAAATGCTTGAGTTACCTGACGTAACATTGCAAAATTTCAGTTCCAGTCGCATCAGTTGTTCCACGTATGTGTTGTGGCGGCAGCCTTTGTGCACTATTATGGGATATCGGAGATGGCAATGAACCGTTTAACATCTTCATGTCCCATGGACAGCGCCTTTCAGAGTATGGTCGAGGGTGTAAAAAAGGCTGTTGGTGTGCATGATTCATTTTAGCGCACTTTAGCGCGCTCGGTTGTGCTCGTTGAAATCATGGAGGTAAATTATTATTTAACGTGTGGCCATAACGAATGGGGGTAGGGTGAAACGTAAAATGTCTGTTGATAGCAAATGGGGTGACAACTAAATTTTGAAGTATCATGAAACAGAGGTTTTCGCACAGATGATTAAAGGCGCTTCTGGATCAGGAGGGGGAAGCTTGTGCAGCTATTTTAAAAGAGCAACAGTCTATGCTTATTTTTTTGAGGCTGATGGATTTTTTTTTCGAGTATGACCAGAGGCGAAGTTTTTTTTTAGAATTTGCGAGGCCACAAACGTAGTGTATATGCTCCAGCGAACGCTCGACACATAAGCATGCATCCAAATTGTGCTGGAAAAGAAACAGTTGTTTTAATCGAGTGATACTGATACATATCATGTTTCATATCACGTTTTTTTTTCAATTTTTCCACAATCTAATTTAGTTTCAAGATGGTGATCATCTTCTTTTCCCAAGTTCAACATAGATATATGTGTCGCTTATTTCACGTCTTTTTTTGAGCGGTGGCAAATATAAAGGGTTCTCGAATCGACACTTGCTAGCTTGAGATTTAATGTAAGTGGCTCCGGAATTTTGCTGTTGAATGGACGCCAGATCAAAGCGTTTTCTGATGCACTTGTAGTAGTAGCAACGGGCTAGAAGTCACCAGAATGAGAATTGGTAGTTCCATGTTTAAGAGTTGGCAGATAGAGTCAGTGCTTTGATTTAAGCGATTTTTAGGTGTTTACACAAGGGTTCTTTACGCGAAAGAGTG
>JPKZ01002923.1:130676-141298 GCA_000803305.1 Toxocara canis | reverse complement strand
GGGGGGGAAGGGAGGCAGGAGAAATTCAGGTGAGCAAAGTTTGGGACAGAAATTGACGGTAAGCACAAAATCGATGCCGAACGGCCACCGCTGTATTATTAGCAGCTTAAGACTGTGCCCTATGGCAACGACCTGAACACATTCTCAGAACGCAGTATTGATGCTAAAAATTTAAAAGAACAAAATCCCTGCCTTACTTCATTTTCTCCATTATTATAACCGTCATTATCAAGAGCTCGCCTACGTGACAGCAGTGATCATATGCGTAGCGAGGTAAAGCCTACACATGACTGAGTCAGTCGGAAGTATCGGCGACTTTTGTGGCGTATGAGGCCTTGGCGAATAGAAAATGTAAGGCGCATTTCATAATTATAGGGAACTGAGACGCAAAGGAATCCGAAATATGCCGAAAAGTAGCGGGTCAAACAAGACTTCCATATACATAAGAACGTGCCTTATGTTTTCGATTTGTTAGAGCTCTTGAATTTAGCGTCTCCTGCCTGTACTATTTCACGATGTTTGTTGAGCCTTCGTTGATCTTTTTTTTTTAAATTGTTCCTATTTTAGGTGACCTCAACGCCAGTAATTCGTAAGCTAGGTAACCATTCAGCAGTCCAAAGTGTGCTCCACATAGCTGTTTGATACCATCATTTTTATCAACTTTTTTCTGAACGCCCGTTTTTCGTGATTGAATGCTTCATATGGTTCATTTAAAATTTTATTTTAAAAAAAAAGATTTAGTTCACCTATCCCTCGTTTTCTGACTCGTCGCTATTCTCGTATAAAGTATTGGTGACCGCAACGCTCTTCAGCCTTTCTCGAGTATTGATTAGATTGCAATGCTCAGTTGAAGACCTCCTCGTAAACGTTTCTGACCCGCCCATTTCTTGTAAGACGTTCGTCGTATACTGACTTGACAGATGATTCGTATAATGCTGGAACTGAATGAGTTAAACTCGATATCGTTCATTGAAGTAAATTGTATTTTTTTTAAAATCGCTTAAAGAAAATGAAGTTAACGATATTGCCTGCACGTATGACTATTGATTGAGACATACTTAGTGATTAGAGCATACATTTGACCATTCAAGAATTTAATAAACACCAAAAGAATGCATACATAGTAGACAAGTCACCTGAATAGAACTTTTTAAAAGCTGTTTTATTTGTAAAAAAAAACTTTCGAAGACTATCATCTAATTAATGTCTTTTGGCAACATAACCGCGCCTAGCAGTTCTTCAACTTTGCAATAGCTTCTCAATTATGTAGATCGTCCCAAAACTCAAAATCCAAGAAAAAACTCTCTCGCACACTTCTTAAATAGTTTTTGCAAGGTTTTTTGTCGCTTATGATTTTGTTTCCAATTTCCTTAAAGTAAAACTGGTTGCGAAAATTTTCTATTCAGCCAAGTTGCCGCTTATCTTTCTAAAGTGCCAATACTAAAGAAAAAAGGTGAAAAAAAATATTTGAACATTTTAGCCATTTCGAAAAAAAAGCGTTTGGTTGAATGATGAAGCGCTAAAAAATTAGTTATTCTACTGAAAGCTTAAACTTTACATTATGAAAGCATAATTAAGAAACGATTGAAAAAAAAGAGCAATGTTTCAAAGTTTTTTCGGCAATTAAAAAGTTTTTTTTATAAAAAAGCAACAATAATTCGGTAAAGTACTTTCCGGGCAAAAGTTGTAGTAACAATTACAAAATTTACCGCTAGAAATAATCGATAACATTGAACAAACAAATCAGAAGAAAGTGAAACTCAAAAACGAACCATATCAGCACAACAGTTCAAGCAACGTCGATTTTTTGCATTTTTGCCGAGAATAGTTGCATGAAGTTTTGTATAGTAAGCATGAAGACGAGTAACCACCGAAATACAAAAGCCGTAAACAATTATGAACGTTATAGAGAGCGTTGTGTTGAAAACAACGTTATACTCCAAAAATGATCCACCTATATGTTTGTTCAATATTGCGTTTTCACTTTACATATAAGGAGTAGGAAAATTTTTCTACTCGACAATACGTTACAGTATGATCAACGTGCTTCTTAATTATTGCTCTAATTGAAAGGTCGAGAAGTTCGAGAGGTAGTCGAATGAACAACGAAGTAAATTAAGCGATAGTTCAGTTCACTGGTTTGCTCGTGAAACAACGAGAGGCTTTTGGAAAATTGTTTTTTTTTTTACTTCTCCGTTCAAAAAAGTTCCATTACACCATTCGAAATGAGTACATAAAACTCTTTTCCCTCAAGAAAAAACAAGAATAGTTTCACAAATGAAGACGGCTTAGGCTTTATTGGATATAACTTTTTGGATGTTTTTATAAGGAATTCTCATAATCATAGTTCATTTGGATTGCGGCAGCAGTGAAAAAGTATTTCGGTTAGTTCACCAAAAATGTTTTGCATGCAAACGATAGTCTATAAAATTTTTTAAATGAGATTCGTTCAATGTGAACAATCAGCGTTATTAATATTTTTGTTCCAAATATATCCCTAACAATCTCAAAGATAAACATTCAAAGGTAAGCATAAAATAGATACAAATATTGCTAGTAAATTGTAACGCCCGTAGTCCTCGAGAAAAATTTGCAATTTTTAAAGCCATTCCAAACGTTCTCTTGATTTGCAATCAAACAAACAAATAATCCGTATGAAGTAAAAATTCAACGTCTTGTGATTTTTAACGCCATGTAAAGCTTCGTATCTCGGAAGTACCCTTTATATTATAATATTTTAGTGATTCATTAGGCAAATATGGAGGAAAAGCATTGATGAAAATTTTCACCTTTAACTGGAACAATATGAGTGGCCACTATCGCAACGAGATAAGTGGCCGCAAAAATTAAGCGAACTCCGAGACTTGCCACCGAAATGAGCAAAAATTCTGAAATAAACAACCGTTGTTATTGTAGCACTATTTCATGATCTTCTGAGCATTTCGCAATAAGTTCTTGTTAAACAATTACAAATAGAGATGTTTATTTAGGGGATGTCGGAAAATACACGCTTATACGCCGTTCACTTTTGATGGTGATTGATTTCTTACGAAATTTTCCGACAGTATTTTTAGCAATGTGAATTTTCGGCCAAATCTAATCAAACGCTAATTATACAAATCTTATGGCTTATGTTAAACAGAATAACAAGTTCCTCTTGTCATCTCTTTGATTCCGTTCTTTCTACAAATCTCATAATGAGTTAAACAAAACGTTCGAAGAAATCATTGAATAAACCATTAAAAGAGTTATTTGAAACTGTCATACTCTATCGGACGTGCTTCCCTTCAAACGTTCACGGTATACTTTCCAACGTTATTCACTTCTTTCGCAAATGCGCCCTTTTCACGCAGTTTTCTCCCAAAAAATAGAGACAGGGTTTCCGTACTCAGAATTCCCTGCGTCTTGCTATTATTTGGATATACCTTTCCTCTCTCTTCGTTAATCTTCCCCGAAAATCTCTGTGAGGAGAGACAACCTAGAATGGACTTACCAAGACGCTCTCGTTTAACACCCCAAATGAGCGAAAATGAGAAGAACGCCTGTAATAAGCAGAGCAAAAAAACGACGATAACGGAGTGCGAATATCCTCGAACAACAATACGTGCAGCTAGATAGGAAATCAACGATGTGAGCAACATCAGTTCCACGTATGCGACCACCATAGCGCCTGTCTGTAATCGGAAGTCCGACAAACATATACCGCACCATAATGAACTGCTTTATTCATTCATTCATCTTTTATACCATGCTGTATATTTCGTTTTACTCAATTACATATTTCACTGTAGTACTTATGAGAAAGTATTGATGCTGCTATTCGTAAAAGGATGTGGGCAGATCGAAAGTGAAGGGCACGAGTCTTTAGCGAAAGCGTTAGAGTGGATACAGCAGGAAGACCATCTGCCAAATGATGAACCACCGTACCCGTATGTTGATGATCATGACCTTGCCAAATTGTAATACAATTATCAAAGCAGGGTTTGGAAATGAGTTTTCGACTACAAAATCAAAGTGTGATTTTGCTGTGAGGAATAAAGAAAATATCATCCCCTCCTCTCTCCTTTATTTAGCAAGTATAACTATTTTCAAGAGTTCGTTTGCAAATTCGACAGCCTCGATTCGAGAGGTCTCTCTTCCAATCTTTGATGCGCGAGACCTCGAGGTTATTTTCGGCTCGCAAAATTTTGAACATACAAGAATGTATGCTTAGCAATTTGGAACCACTGGAAAGTGGCAATCGGCCGAGGCGTGAAATCACTGCTTGGCAGCAACTATAGCACCGCCCGTTCTGATGTAGCGGTGGGAAAAAACATTTAATCTCGAAAGACATCATATAACCTCGACTGAAACTCGCAAAGAGTTGCTGTCAATTCCGAACGGATCATAAGAGAATGCTTTTCTCTCTGCTATTTTTGTCAATTGCACTGCATTTCAAATGAGCGTGGAAGTTCATTGAAAGGAGGTATTTGTTCCACCACAATCAAAAAATACGGGGGCGGGGGAGGGGGACGGAGAGATAGACATAGAGAGAGAGAGAAAAAAAACTTGCGTTACGTTCAAGGAGGTGGCATGGCGTCAATGCTCAATGTTTGCACCGTATTGTTCAGAAAGGAGTAACAGTTCATCGTTTAAAGCTTACCCTTAGATGCATGATACGAAAGCAGCAAAGGTTACTGTGGATATGTTGATTTGTCAAAATTACGGCAGCGTTTGAACTATCAGCTTCCGCTTGTCGTTTTTCCATTGCCGCATGTGCTTCGTTTCCGTTTTCTGCAACAATTTATTTCAGTGCTTAATTATGCAAAGCTCATTGTGCTACTGAACATTCATTTTACCTTCATTTTTAGAAGCACTCGCACTGCGAAAACGACTCTATACATTTCTGTCACTTATATTCTCAGTGCAGTTGTTTCACGCCTTCTTCTAATGAGTTCCTTGTTGAATTTCTTTGCACATTTGCTGCTTATATGTATATGTATACATATGTATGCGTATATGTATACGTATATGTATACGTACATGTATGTATATGTATATGAATATGTATTACGTATAAGTATGTGTATGTGTGTGTATATGTATGTGTATATGTATATGTGTATGTATATGTATATATATTACGTACATGTATGTATATGTATATGAATATGTATTACGTATAAGTATGTGTATGTGTGTGTATATGTATGTGTGTGTATATATATATGTGTATGTATATATATATATATATATATATATATATATATATATATGTATACGTGTAGGTAAATGTATGCACAGGTATGTGTGTTTGTAAATGTGTGTGCATATGTATATGTATATGTATATGTATAATGTACATATGTATATGTGTATGTATATATATACATATATGTATGCATATGTACATATATGCATATGTATATGTACATGCATATGTATGGCTGGCAGTATTTCAACGGTAGAGCTTCGCCTCATATGCGAAAAGGCCTGGGTTCGACCCCGGCTGCTTCGACAACTGATCGCCAACAGGCTGACCACCAGGCGTTCCGGAACTGGTCGCAACAACTGGTCGCAGCTGCATCTATACGAGGTCGGTGGAATTACAGCTACCTTTGCATGAATATGTATTACGTATACGTATATATCCCTATATGACGCGTTAATTCAATAAAAGCAGATCGAATGTGACAGGAGTGTTCTGGACAGTACTATCGAAAAAAAAAGATTGTGAATCGGAACCAGTATACCGTTACAGTTCAATGTTTTGTAGTCCGAAGATGTTGCCTTCATGAAATTGAGAAGTTTAACTCTCACCACTTTCTTAGAGTGAATTCGTCAGTCATTTTTTCGTATATGCCTACTTCTTAACACATCCTTCCAAACTTCAGCTTATCGTAACGGCAGGAGAGGGCGCGAACTTTGCATGATGGCATCCGACTATTGCATAAAACAATGATGAGAGATCGAAAGAAGGAAACAAATGCCTTCCTTCATACGGTTTCAGAGGTTGCCAATGAAGCAAGCAAAATTGTAACAAAAGTAAAATCATTCAAGTCGATGATTTCTCGACGGAATTTTTTTAAATGATTGAATGAACTAGCCAAATATTACATGCGATTTGATCCGGCTTGAACTGATTCGATTTTGCTTTGATCAGATGAATTTTGATTTGATTTGATTGACCAAGTTTGGTCTGCTAAACATAGTTTCTAAAAACAGTTCGAAAGTAATTTTTTTGTACCATTCTCTACGCAGCCATCGTTTTAATAAAACTGAATTCGTTAAGTGCCCTAAACCACAAAGGAAGCCTAATTGCCATTAAAATGTCTTCATAAGCCGTATCCAGCATAGCACATAAAAGCGTAATTTAATGTACTCGATTGTTAATGCTGTTTATAGTGGATTCTTCGAATACCATACTTATGCGCTCATGCTAGCATCAAGAACAACGGCTCCATGTACTAAGAGCGGTAAAGTGTTGCGAAATATAGTGTTGCGAGATATTTGATGTGACAGACAGCTGTTCGAATTCAGTAGGGCGAAGCAGCGTGCTTCTGAATAAAGCAGGGAATCACATTGTTAACTTTTAGATATAATACCCTAAAAATGTTGGAGAAAACAGTACATGACATTGCAGAATAACTATAGTATCTACAGTTCAAGGGGTGGCAATAACACAATCGTCATTTAAAAAAAATAAAAAAGTGAACGTTTAATCGGAAAAAGAGATGTGGAATTAATTGTTGAGCAAATTGGGCATCCCAAACCAAATCTCTCGGGATGGAATGGCATCCTTTAGCTAATAGGCGTGAGAGTTCGTATGTGTTGACGACAGCCAGCTGTCATACACGTCTTTCGTTTCATTACTCTGTACATGACAACACTAATTGCGAACAGCGCTATCATTGCGTTTTTTTTCCTTCGCATTAAATTTCACTTTTCGTCAACCCAAAGGTCAAATGCAATACATGTTATCGATTCGACTCATTCGTTCTGATAAAGATACGTTAATAAATAATTTCATATCGCAGCTATTCGCCGAAAATATTGCCATTGTTTTTGCAATAGCTGGGGCGCATATTCGAGTTAATGCAAAGGGATGCAAAGACAGTAACTCCATCGATCCCGTGTATCGATGCAGCTGACAACCATGCCCACGCATGATTGTTTTGACCAGCTTCGGAACGCCTGGTGATCAGCCTGCTGGCGATCCGTCGGGTAAGCAGCCGGGAATCAAACTCAGGTCTTCTCGCATACGAAGCGGGAGCTCTACCACTGAGCTACTGCCCGCCACATTCGAGTTAATATTATGCGTAAAGTAATATGACCTCATTCATATAATATCGTCGCCACCTGCCGGCATCCTCTTCGAAAGAACACTGGCAAAATACAAAATGAAGAAAAACTTCTCAGACACTCTACTTTAAAGTTTTCCATTTTCATGGTCAACTACTCTTTATCAAAATGCATTTGGATGCGAGGAATTGTAAGTCAACCGAACGACTCATTTTGGGACAACAGATAAGTTAAGTGCTTCAGAGCTGCTGACTCAACTTCTGCTGAAAGGCGGTAAACTTCGTTTCTATCTTGCTATTTATTCTCTTAACACCTTTCCGTAACTCTCTCTCTCTCCCTAACTTTCATCACCCGCTCATCCTTTCTTGAGTGCACAAAAAATTGATATAATCATTGCTTGTATTTATAGTTGACCTAAATAAATTTACAAGCACTATCAGCCGTTGATGGTCTGCCAATTATCCAGTAGACGCTGAATGTTTACTGAACGTATCGTTGAACAGACCTTGCGCTCTGTGTATCGAAAGAGATCTCACTGAAAAAAAAGCATCCTCTAGACTAAAAATTACTATAGATAATGGTACCATGAATGTTCCACAAAAAAAAAAGAAATGCAAAAGGACTTTTCAGTTTTAATGCATAGGTCGTTAGTGGGAAATCGGCTTGTGCTTTTTTGCTTTTCCACCTTTCTGTTCATGATCTCTTTCGGAAGGTGAATACAAATGAACTTCAAAGGCATTTTGATTAGCAACGTGGTCTGTATTATTGGATGCTCTTGTTGCTAGCCATAAGCGGACAATTAAGCTGAACTTATTGATCACCTATTTGCTCTTTGAACAACAAGTACGTAGATAAAAATACTCTTCATGAATCATATTACATGTCAAATTATAAATAGCCCAACAGGTGACTAAAATATCGCACGCTTGTATTTCTAAGAATAATGTGCTCTTTAACGAATTCCGACGTCAACAGTCTGAAATATTGAGGAGTAAAACGTTTATGTTTCAGGTGTGAGGACAAATAAACAAAGCCAGCAGTATAAAAGGAACAGAAGTGATGAACGTTGACTCTTTGCAGAACTTGGCGAAAACTGACCCGAGGAAAAACTTCAGCTCAGTCATCGTCTGGCTGTTCATAGTGTACAAATGGCCTCAGCTTCCCAGTCTTTTTGATCCTTCCAATTAGGTTTCAGCCCAAAGAGCGGCCTCATCTACAGTTCTATCAGCAACAACTCCACCATAAATACTCCGAATTTTCTACAGTATGCAAGCCCATTATATAATATCATGCAATAAGTGCACATATGTATCAGAAGTAGCAGTACTCATTTATAGATGGGGGGGGGGGGGGGGGACAAGGCCTGGAACTGATCCAAAAGTTTTGTTTCACGGGCTTGAGAGTAATAAGTAGAACGAAACAGTCAAAAAAATTTTAAAATAATTTTATCACAATTCTAGTGTGCGATATAACAAACAAGTGGAGTACTTAGCGGTATGTTTCGAATAACGCAGTAATTTCAAAACGAATAAGAATTGGGGAGAGGTGCTAGTAGAATGATCGATGAGCGCTGTGTGTTTCATGTGGTTTATAGTGGCTCGCATTAAACGCTGAGAGGAAGAGTGCAAAAAAATGCTTCATCGATGTGGACAATGCAAGTCCACGTTTTCTATGGCACATTTCATTTGGAGGGCCCAACTGCGCTGCATATGCCAATCACTTCCCAAAAGCACAACACTCCTTAAGGTGCTCGTCTTTAAACTCTCAAAGCTATCCCTCTTTTACTTCGTATTAAATCAAGACGTTGGGCGATAATTGACCAATGAAACCATTCGTTGAGGAAATTGCAGTTCAGCCATTCTTCGAACAATCAAAAACTTTCTAAGCATGCCAGCATAACGTGTTTTTATAAAGTCGCGTTTAAAAATACACCACTGATCGAAGCATTTTTAAATTGCCGAAAATATTTGCACACGCTTTACGACGCTTTTTACAAGTCGAACAGCTCCTACAAATGTGCCCTAGAGGGCTAAGTATTTAAGTTCAAGCTGCTAAGAAATAAGAAATGTGTATGTTAAGAAATAAGAAATGTGTATGTTATGGATATTATTCGCATCACAGCAAGCAGCAGGGTAATAAAAGACAAATGGCACTATGGGAACAACAACCACATAGAAGCTTCATGCCATCAATATCAAGGTTGCGTTTAAGTTTATATGCAGGATTTCTGACGTAGAGCAATTTTTTTCTTCGAAATGAGCATGCTATCGTAGGCAGGCGTTTCAGGAAATAATTACATGCAAGATCTGAGGCAACTCAATTCCTATGTGAGCAGCCCTCCTCCCTCCACCCCTTTCCGACTGATGGGAGGGATGGGTGAGGAACATTTGCAGATTTCGGAATTTCTGAAAGGTGATCGGCAGTTGGCCGACAGATATGCGCTGAAAAAAAGACAGAGAACATTCAAATTCTCAGGGAAAGTCGTGCAAAAACGTAAAATTTTCGGCACTTTTAGTGCCTTTAGAATTATTAACAAAGCTTATTGCAGGAGACTTCCTACCACCCTCACAATTTAAGGCTTTTTTCGAATGAGAACTGCGGTTCACAAAAACACTGCAAAACTAATGGCTCGCATACCTTACCTTGAATACCTCGAAAGTAATTGAAGGTATTACCTTGAATGCCTTGAATACCTTGAAGGTTTTTAAGGTAAGGTATGCGAGTAATGGCTCGCATAATTTTCTAAAATGCGGAGAAATGATGCTCATATATGATTAGCACAAATTAAGAGTAGCTGCGATCAAATTTCGCGAAATTTCGTACGTCAATGTACGACTTTTCTTCGATGATCAAGTGCGCAAAACAATTTGTCATTTACTCTCAAACACAGCTTTCAATAGATGGAAACGGTCCCATACCTTTCCCTGAATGAAATCTGTCGCTTCCAATTTTTTTGTTTTAAGAAAACAGCTAAAATGCACTTCAAAAATCCAAAGACTTTTACAACGAGGAATTGCTCTGCTCGATATACTGAATATTCTATGATATTGTTTAAAAGTTTTCAAATATATTGTCATTCCGATTCAAATCCACAAGTAGCGTGAGCATGTAACGCGGTACGCTTCGATTTGGAACAAAACGATATTTCCTCTTTTCCTTTTTCAACGTCCTGGATTACCTGGATTACCTGGATTTTCAACGTCCACTTTTGTTCAATGTCATGTCGTTCACATCTAAGCGCTTCTTAGGTGCAAGAGCCCCGTCCACTATCTAACAGTTGCAATCTGCGCCAATTTCACGATCTGTAGTGTTCAGCTATCAATTTTGATTCGTAACGCAAC
>JPKZ01002923.1:128119-130669 GCA_000803305.1 Toxocara canis | reverse complement strand
GTTACCCCCCCCCCCCCCCCCACCTCCCAAAACCACTTTCTATTCATTTATTTTTCATCTGTCCTAACCGTACTCCCTTCACAATAAATGTGCCAAAAAACGATGCCTTCGGCAGCGTAGTTATTCGCTTAGAACGACTTACGTCACAGCAAAAACCTATCGCTAGACGATTTAAACCACGCGTTCGGCTCCTCGTTATATCGTCTCACCCACACCCCCCCTCCATCCCCTCATAAATTTAAAAGCAAAAAATGCTAAAACTGTCATAAGAGGACGAGTGCGTGTATGCAAAGCATCAAATCGACCACACGGAGGAATGGAAGACGAAATAGAAAATCGGATTGAAAAATGGCAAAGGGCAAAACGCTTTGTCAACTTCTTCAGCGAATTTTTAACCCAGAGGCAAAATAAAGAGCATTGCGCATGAGAGTTCATCCAGAAGCAGATGAAAGCCACAAAACGATAAGCTAAATCATTATGCGACGATGCGCAAAAGCTTGAAAAACAAATTTAGCATAGAGTTGACGATTATATTCTTCAATCAGCGTGTTGCGAAAGTTCTTCGAGTACTTTTGTAGCTTTACAGAATTAAACTGGCTTATGTTTCGTTCATCTACATGCGGCTTACATCTGCGAAATTTTTGTCGTTGCTATTGATTGGCCAATAAGGCGAAAACGGCAGCAAATATAGAGTTCCAAAAGCTTCGAGAACAATCTAGCAGTAGAAGTCGTTGTATCCTAAAACGCCGATTGAGTGCCAAACGATATTAAACTTACAAAAGTGACGATATCGATAAGATCGCAACCGCAGCTTTTGAACTCATTACAGAAGAAAGCATATATACTAAACGAAATGTGCGTTGAGAGGACATCAGAAAACAAAAATACAGATAGATGCTCCCCGAGTTACGGTATTTTGAGTTACGATATTTCGAACTTACGATGACGATACTGATACGGTAAAATTGTAAAAATATTTTAAATTTCGCGGGGAAAGAAAAACGTAACACCGTATGCGGTACGATACGTCGTACGCATCTTTCGCTTTGTGCGGGTCGGATGGATCAGGTTCCGGCTTATGATACTTCCAAGTTACAACGGGGTCATCGTAAAGCATCGCCATCGTAGCTCGAGAACTATCTATAAAAAAAGGCAAATCATCGTTACAATTCTATCGAAAAATCGTACTAACTATTGCATATATCCAATTTGAACGTCTTCAGACCGTAGGCTCATAGTATCGTGAACATATTTTTTCTAGCAATAGCAAGTGAAAAATTTATCAGATTCAAAATACCCCAACATTTTCTTTTTTTTCATAGATTTAAAAATATTGGTTATTGTATGAGGTTATTGTATGGGTTTTAATAAAGTCGTGAAGCGAGTAGCAGTATTGTTGATATAGCAGTAAACCGGCATGACACAACAAACAACGATGAAAGTGGAGCAGGCAAGCGCTCCTAATTCGTTTATGCTTCACTAATGGTCCCTCGCAGATGGCCATCGAGGTTTACAATGTTTCGTCAAGTGCATCCAAGTGTGCGCATAACAGGATGTTGGAAAAAAAAAAAGAGACGTTCGACGTGTTGTGCAGCTTTACCAAACTATAGAGAGCGCTGTGCCTAGCAAAATAACATTGCAAAATAGTACTGCATCTGTTTTTTTTTTTCACCATGTATCCCGCATAACAAAGTTCAGGTTTCTTTTATCGAAGTTCATTGTCATATTGATGATAAGATACTGTTCGATAAACCCCTAACATATGTTTTGGCTCCTCGAACAATGACCTTTCCAACGATAGCAGCCTAGACATTTATCTTGCTGAACACATATGGCTTTGCCGTTATGGATGTTTCAGTCGGCTCTTTAAAGGAATGGTCAATCACATGACCATAGACAGCGGATGATTATAGAGTTTCGCTGGAAAATTTTTCCCGGAGTCATTCATTTCACAACAGTCCAACTCCCTTCGATTTTTGCTCGCATAGATGGGGTATAAGGTCATGCAAGAAAGAGTGCTACACACACTGACTACAACAAAGCCAGCTCCGTCCCCACAAAGGAGCAAATTCGACCTAGTTTCAGATTATGCTTTTTTTTTCCTATTTGTAACGATGGTCGTATTCATTAGTGGAGAAGAAGGCTGTGATTGTCCCCTTCTCTTCTTCCCCGCCCATTTAGGCTTCACCAGAACGATATCATTAAATAAAACGCCTCAGCCAGAAACTTGTCAATTTGAAACAAGAAAAATTCGAAAATTCCATTTGCTAATAAGCTAGCAAAAAGCAAGGCAAATTTGTTTTTATCAGCACAACTTTTCCGACTTTTCCCCAATTCCAAGTCTTCCCGGCCAAAATTCACCTTCTGGTCCATTCGGACAAATAATTCCGACGAAGAAACGCGATAATCTTCTCTCCTTGCGAAACAAGCGCTTACACTGTGACGTATACAAGATACTTTTATTATCGTTAAATAAAAATCACCAAATGAGATTTCCTCTATATAATTTACTGTCGGCAAAAACTTTTTACAAAACAAAGGCGCCCGAAT
>JPKZ01002923.1:68119-123119 GCA_000803305.1 Toxocara canis | reverse complement strand
TGGTTCTAGCAACCTTTTGTTCCATACGTTTCAAAGCGCTATTCTGTTTATCGTTGAAATGCATGCAACCGTTAAATTCAATTGAAAAAATGCATGCAGAGCACATTGCTGGATTATTGTCATCCGTTTTAAATTCATCACTTCATGAAAAGAATGAATATTACAAAATCTGCAATCTCATACAATCCCAGATCCCCTATATCGACCAGATGATATCGATCAGATCAGATGATCAGATGATAACTGTGCGAACACTACTCATGCTTACGCTAACTGCAACCTCTTATCAGATCGAGTTTCAAGAACAAAATGGAAAAAGCACAAGACATATGTGCTTTATCAACCTAATCATTGGTGTCATGTAAATGTTGTTACAATTTTTGTGCCATGGAAAACCTATTCATCTAACTCAGCGTTTCGTCCAAACCTCTTACGTAATTCGATTGAAGGGGCAAACACAGATCGCAATTGTTGACCTTACTAATTCCTTCTATGAAAGTGTGGAAAACTTCTTTCTTTTTTTACGCACTTCTTACGGTCGCAAAAATCGCATTGTGATAAGACAACGACTGCATGACTGTATACGTCAGCATGTCTAGTATCTACATTTCATAGACCAGAGAATTGACAAACACAATCATTAGAGGCAACTCCAAATCAAAATTTTGATACGATTTGACACTTAATCATACCTGTGACTGATAAGAACAAAAGTAGGGATAAGAGTGCCACTTATGCACTCAGACTTCGAGTAGAAGTCGAAAAGATGGATGGTAATGTGGGTGCAAAAAAGCGGAAAGGTTAGACACAAGAGCAATATAAGCCGATAGTAGCCAAGCAAAAACAAACAAGTGAATGAGGCTTATATTTTTTTTTAAATACATCAAAAATGGGATCACAACAATGAGGAGAAGCATAAGATTCTCTCATCAATTTTTATTTCTTTTCGCAAAAAAATCTCGCTGGAAAATTTTTTTCAGCGGCGCCACGTTGAAAGTTTGTTGCTTCCTTTCACGATGTGACGCAACATGATTCATGAAATTATGAATCGTTTATTGAGCATGGGTAAATAAATTACAGATCAGACTAGTTGTACCAACACATTGCGCTCAACTTCTGCTTTCAACATACAAATTTGAACCTACCACGATGCGCAACGTTCGATTGTACACATACACGCACACAGACATACACAGACACGCATTGAATCAAATGCAAGTTGGTATGTGAATTTTTGGAAAAAGAATGGAAACTTTTTAGAAAAACCATATTTGCATATTCAAATAAAATTCAAGGAAGATAAGAAAGCGCACACAATTATTGCCAAAATATGGCACCGGAAGACAAACGTTTCGTAAAATAAGCAACGAAAAACTAACGTTTCTAAGTTCGTAAAAACGTACATCTGCGCGAACCTTGTGCAAATACAAATAAACACAGCGATTCTATCGAATTTTGGAATCGCTGAGAAACGTTCACTATCTGTAACTAAATTTCCAATAAATATCTGTATGGATTTCAGAAATTAAACTTCTTAATACTAGCTCTGTCCTCCGAAAGTAACTTTCTATGCAAAAATATTCTTTTAAAAAAAAACTGAAATGCTGGTTAAACGAAGCATCATCATTATCATTAAATTGTCCATAAGTGGAGTAAGCAAAACAACTGGCGAACTAAATGACTTCTTCTATACAACTACAAGAAGAAGCGAGTCATGCAACAATAAAAACTACTAATATATGATCCAGTCATTTGAAGCTGCAAAAGCAATGCATTTACGGACAGAATAGTAGAAAAAAAAAGCAAAGTATATTCATCGCTTCAGAAAAAAAGCTACTAACAACTACAAAAATGGTTCCTCGTAAAGGTTCTGCAAAACCCCTCATTCGATATTAGTACTATAGTTCGGCAAAAAAAGAATAAAAATTGTTTTGCTACTGCGTTGTGGCGATTGGATTCCAACGACGAATAATGGATAGTTGTTGAGTTTATGCGCGTGACCGATATGATGTGCCTAAAATTCAGATGGGGACAACATTTTTAATTTTTAATTTTTCCACTTTTCGAAAGCCATTCGCATATCAATTGTTGACTATTTGAACGATTAAGTTTTTCAACATCTACGTTTATTTGGCCAAATTTCACTAGCACTTGCCTCAAGACTATGGCTCGATATCTAGAGATTTGTATGACATGCACTTACCGTAACCCTGCTTAAAACGACGGAACGTATACAGTTTAGAATCAAGCATTTGATTTTGACGAAGAGTACGACCTGATTGTTGGTGCGGTGATTTGTTCATAACATATATTGAAGGCAAATAATCTTCGCAAAAGAACCGATGCAGTCTGTCAAGTTTTGCATTATAGCATCCCAACAGTCCTAGTAAATGAACTTGAAGGCATCAATTAGTCTGACCTACTTCACTACCTTATTTTCTCGATAGGCAATCCAGAAATCCGTGAATCGTTCTCAGCTATTGTTTTGGAGGCCTCACAATGTCAAAAATTGTGCTTGCCAAAACTCATCGAGGAGGCTTTGGAGTCGGTAAATGAAAACTATTCGGCAGATACGGATACATGGACTTAAACATACGAGCAGATATGATGGGTTCATAATGCTCTTTAGGTGCTTTAAAAAGTGGACAAAAAGCGATACCGTCATTAGAATTAGAGCCGTGTTTCTTCTGCTCAACGCCCGCTTGATGTTCGTTGAAAACAGTGAGAAGAACTATCATGGCGACAATGTCCGCTATACAAGCAAAGAAAGCTGGTGCCGTATACATATTTATTCGATATCGTTTTATGCCCCAGCCTGGATAACCCATCCACGTTAGCGCTATTTGGAAAGCTAAAAAAAAGAATGTAATTTGGTATATTATTGGTGCTGAAATGATAGTCTGATCGTTATTTAAAGAAAGGTTATTCTACGAAAAGCCTGAAGTTCTCTCATGAACTTGGAAACGATTTTCAGTTGCCACTGCTGTTGCAATTTTTTGGAACTTTTCGTGCATATAATTATGCACGAAAATATGATTATGCACGAAAAGGCCATGAGATGTTTATGAGAACTATGAACGGCCAATCTAGGCAACTCTCATGCTTTCCATTGCAAAATTTCATCCGATTTTCAAAAAAAACGGAAAAAATAACAACGAATATGGGCATAGTTGAAAAACGGGACGGGGAAGGGAGACGCATCTCTCTAAAAATTCCAACATTTTAGTTGCCATCCCCTCGTGCTGCATAGCTTTTTATGCCATTATTCTTAGCGCCCTCTTCGCTTTTTTTTGTCGCAAACGTGAGAAAGCGGTTTCACGCTCCTCTTAAATCCTTTGGCTTGGTTACAACGTTACCCAAAAGTAGTAGTAACAAAAGCAGAAAATCGCTCAAATGACCTGGTCCAAATGTCATGCCAAGAGCGAATGCGCCTGTATTTTCAGAAATTGCCTTCGATCGATCCTTCATTGAGCTTGCCATAATCGCGTATGAACGGATCACACTGATTGATGCTACAATAAAATTACAATCATTTCCGATCTGAATACTCGTCATTAAAGTTTTTAAAGGTTGACCATCAATACCGTAACTTTGCAAAGAAGAACGTACCTGGAGATTTGAGTCGAAAACTGCCAAAACCTCTTGGAATGAAATTAAATTTTCCACTTTTATGGTACTTTCGGAAGTTGCTGTTTCTCTTGAAGGCAATCGTTTTTGTCAGATTGTTGAGGAAGAAAAAAGTACGCTTTTTTTCGGCAATCGAGAATTGAAAAGGGTAATTTTAAGGAAGTAGATAGTTTTTCATTTGTGACATTGTTTTTTTTTTGCAGGATTTGGAATTTCTTTTAGAACAGTTTTGAATGCGCTCAACAAATGTGTGCAACGGTGAACATGTTTTGTTCGATAAAATAGTTGATCACCAATCGGATTCGAAAAGGAGAATTAAAGATCACTTATGGAATGGATATGAAAAAAATTAATTTGCATACCTTACAGGTTTTCGTTTAAACTTTTTAGAAGTCATAACAAATCGGAAGCGTATGACGCGCGCCGTACGCTTATGCTCACAGTGCACATAAGACAGACGCCCTCTGCATAAACATACGGTACGTGCCTTACATTTTAAATTTGATATGGCACAAGCTTTTTTTGATACGTCTTTTTTATAAAAATTCAATTCTACATATTCGGCACATATGGAAAGTAAATGGCAAAAATATTCCTCTGAGGAGGAGGAATGAGGTAGAATGAGGAACGCGTTTTGTTTTTTGCTTCTTTCTTAACGATAATATAACACAAAGAAATGTGACATAAGATCTTTGTGCCGAATTTGCCACGTTCATTTGGATCATGAATTAATCTTAGCGGATAAGTTCACGTACGTACAAAAACACTCAGATACACACAAACAAGAAGGCCACCTTCATAGTGTGCTCGTTTGCAAGAAAGAAACATGAACACGTTGAAAGAACAAATTCTCGAATAGACAGGCCTTCATTACTATCACTGCACAAAAATTTCAATTCAGAAAAAGCAATGGGCGTTTTCCATAATCTCAGGGACTCCGCATCAGTTTTACAATAACTATGATGGCCAGATTAACATTGAATGTTAATTTCTCTTCAACTACTCTGAAAATTTCTTTGTTTCAATTTCGCAGCGATGAAGAACTGCAGAGTTTGTCAAATTTCAAAAGCTTCCCCACCGAAACCACCCAGTGTGGATAGTGCGAAAAATCGCTGCAGTTGAGCGATGGAAAATAGCTCTGCCTTCACTTTCAGAAATTCTCTCGCTTGCAAATATGGTGAAGTACTCAAACTTTAGCATTTGTTCGCAAAGCTTCGACGAGTCTTTGCTTATAAGGAACAACTAAAAGTTACCTCCACCAAGTCCAGTGATGAACCTTGCGACCAGCATGATGTATCGTTGATTAGAGGTGGCCAGCTCAATGCCGGTATAAATAAAGTTACCGATAAACATGAGAACAAGTCCTGCGAAGACGGGCAATTTCGTCGCACCGATGCGCACACTCCACATACCAAACAGTGGTGACGCAATTGCTTGTCCCAAGCTATAGACGGCCGTGATTAGGCCGAAAAAATTTTCTGTCGTTGATCGGTCAATCTAAACATCTTTTATATTGAATAAATTCGAGGTTATTTCCCAATCGGTTGCCTATAATGCTCCAGTGGATGAATATTTCCGCCCAAAGATCCAAGAAATCCGGCAACTAGCTTCAAAAAACTAGAAACTGCAATTTCAGTTCGATGACTCTTGCGCATTTTTGGTTTTTGGCTTAACACTTTTTCTAACATCAACAGAATAATTATAATAATTGCAAATGCAAATGTAATTACCACAGCGTTTAATAGGGGACAGCCTTTTTGCTCGTTTGATGCGGTGCAATTTTTAAGCTAACGTAAACAGTTGTCGTCTTTATCCTAACTCTTCACTTCGAATATCTCTCCTCACCCCGCCACTGTATCAAGACTAATTTTTTTTTAAATACTCACCTTTCCTACTGATGAGCTTCATCATTCGATGATATGTGATGCAGCTCTTAAGCTCGAGGACTAATGTTGGCCGACCGTGAACTTAAGCTAATTCAATTTATCGAGGATTTTCGTTTGCAATCCTAAAGCTTTTATGTATTGGCATAATCGGTCCACGAGATCACCTCGAACAAAAGAGTATTAAAAGACTTATTGAATGAACTTCAACGGTATAAGTAGGTTTTCAGTTCCCTTTTCTCCTCATTCACATCAGACAAAAAAATTTATTGTTCGAATAAACGGACGGAATAAAACACATGTTTTATTTCATTCTTGAGCGCCTTTTCGATTCGTTTTATTTGTCTGTCAAGGAGAATAGATAGAATTTTGCAAAAAAAAAAAAATGTCTTTCACTCCTCACACCGATTACAAGCTGCTAGGAGCGGAAATTTATCTATTCCTCCTTCAGTGGAAACCGTAATAATTTATATACAAAGGCTCTAAGAAAGCTCAGCTGAACGAATCGGATCGCTAATTACATTTTAAAAGAATAACACAGTAATTATGGCCGTTATTTCTAGTTGCATGTCCACAAAAATGAGAGTGAAATGCAACGAAAATATTACAACGAAAGAAATGATGCCATAGAATTTTAAGTGATTCATTTCGAAGGCTGAATTGGAATTCCAAAACATAACATTTTTTCGAATTGTATCGATTTCAAATGAAAATTTTTCTTAAATATTGCCTCAATTACTACATTAAAAACATGCATGCAACGCGCATACGATATTACAGTGGAAGTAACTGAAGTAACTGTAAGTACATGACCAAAACGTATCCTTAATGCATACCTTAGAGGCAGCTTAATAAGTAAACGATACTAATTTAGCATATGATCGGAAGTGACTTTTATAGTGTTCGAAAATAGACGACCCCAGTACTCCAAAATACATTGAAGGACAACGATAAAAGGCTATTGAGAGTTTTCAGCGAGCATCAACTGACGAGAATAAGAAGAGAAAATACCTCCTGTAAGTAGGGCCATAGAGAGGAGAAGTACATGCTGAACTGAATCGAAGTGATGAAAGCGATCGCAGTTGAAACATGTATTGACCGCCAGTCGGTTTCCATTGACTTTATGCTTTGCACTTGCATTGCTGCTCGGTTGGGAACGGTGACTCTGAAAAATGATTTTATGCAGTTTGTTGTTTTTACGCACTTATAATTTGTTATTATCCAGTACTTTTTAAGGCGACAATATTTTAAATTCCGGAAATAGTAAAAGAAAACAGAAACTGAGTTCTGGAATAGAAATTAAAGGTTTTCTTGTTGGCACGATGTTTGAATTTAAAACAAAAAAAAGTTGGGAACAATGAATGAAAAAAAAATTAAAATACTAATCAAAGCCTTTAACGTTTGCTTTTAGCTCTTAAATATTCCATTAGTTGCCAACTGTAAACCTTGGTTGATCGTCCGAGAAAGCCTCATTGTCATAGCGTTCATTCTTTCGAGCTGTTTTCTGCTTTCCTTTCGTTGTGCACATAACCTTGAATCAATGGGTAAGCAGTTATAAAACACTTTAAATTCGATGCATTAAGGCTAACAAAAAATCATTCGCTTGAATTATCGCAACATTTTTTTTCTCGACTCGCAACAATATGAATAAAATTAGCAATTTCGACTTGACTGGCTCGATGGTGGCTCGTAATGGCATCCTTTAATTCTGTAACTTTGCAATCTACGATTTCATTTGATTCTGTAATTTTGTAATCTTCCACCTCATATGGCCCAATACACCGTATACTAGCTTACGATGATTCCCGAAGAAATCGTTCGCCGATACTTTCAACTAGCAAAGAGCTCTAGTTTGAAAGAATACTCCGGATGGTAAGAGGGTGCGCTGTATGTGCCCTCGTAAGAGCAATAAACGTTAAATATCATAGCGAATGATGTTTACTCTGAACGTTTATCAATTACCAAGTTCAAAGTATGCTACATTTTTTTCCACCTAGTGACAAAATTTTCTGTCATAGATAAACAATACGTTTTTGATAATTATATCTACTTTGGAACGAATCTAAAAAAAAACGATAACCATCAGCTGAGACTTGTATAACGTTTTATACTTACAACCATAATTCGCGTGAAAAGTGCTACAAATAGCGCAAAATAATTTCACCTCACTCGAATTCTCTTTAGGTTATATTACCATACTTTGGGAGAGGTGGATAAAGCATTTCTATTGCCGATTCCATCTAAAAACCATTTTATGCCATTAGGTCTCAAAGCACTGATTAGATCTTTCGATGGATGTCACATTTCAAAAAAAAAGTTTTTAGCTAATTTACCACTTACCTTAAAGAATGCTAAACTTTTATCGCTCAGCAACTCTAATTGCTCGATTCGCTTTCTCTATTATTTTTTCGTTCCACCTATTGCACTTAAACCCGTCTTTGAAGGGATGTAACGATGAGACGTTCGACTTTGCTGATTTACAATACGTTTTGACCGTGAGACAACCACTGTCCCGTTCACATCCTCTCTAAGGGTCATGTTGACTTCCCGCAAGGAACAATATTCTTCTTCTTGCGTATAGCGAAGAATATCCACAAAAAGAAATTTGTTTATCAAAAAACGAAGCTATCATAAACGCATAAAATTATTCGGGTTTACAACTTAGAATAGTTAGCGAATTACAACTCAACCTACTTTTCTAATATTCTGACTACCTAATAGATTCTTAACTCAGCTTTTCTAAGCGAAGAAATTAGCATATAATCGGTGAAGCATCTGATCCACAATTCTCAGCTATATGAAAAACCTGTGCATATGAAAATCGTACACCGCAACGGCATTGTGTGGGGCGTTCAGTCAGTGCTTTATTTAATGTGCGCATAAATTAAAGCGTCTACGAGATGCAAAAATCGCTCAACTGCGAGAAAATTAATAATCAGAAATCATCGACTAAAAATGCGCTATTCTACAAAAATAGAGAAATTGGCGACGAACCAACCACGCGATATATATAATCTAATCAACTAGCAAATCGAGATGTAGAGAAAAATTTTAAAATGATACAATTCTGAGGAAAAGAAATGTTCGATAACGATAAGGTAATAATTTATGAAAATTTCTATGGCAATAATCAACATTTTAAACTCATTTCATTAATAGAAATTAATTCGGCCCAATTACTATTAGCAAAAAAAATGTATCGCTATTGGAAAAGCTTCAATTTCTCAGTTTTACTAGCATAAGCGGGATATCTCTAGAAATGGTTAATCATATAATAATTTTCAACGTGTCGACACGTATCTCTCATAATTGTTGCGACGATCTCTTTCATAGAAGGTGTACTATAAAAATAAAGAATGCAAGAAATTAATAGCACGATTGTTGCTGGCGAATGATATTGGCGCAATGATCAATGCTCGTAATGTGACGAAATGCAATGAAACATCAAAATAGCCGTGTATTCGTATGCGATAAGTGATGTTCATCTACTGCACCACCACCAATAGGATATCATTGGGTTTGCATTTTTGGGGTTCTGTTCCAAACAGTGCCGTCGACACAAGGTATATGTATATATACACACAGACACACATATATCCGAATGCGGAGACTCGATGATGATCATTTTGGCTTGTAGTTAACATAACTGAAAATGGTCTCTCCGGCTTAGTGCTGCCCCGAATATGGTAGTCGAATGAATGAGCGCAACATTAGCATATGGATCAATCGCATCGTTCTAGGCGCTGAGCGTACGTCATCGATTTATTTTTACAAGTCCTGTGATCAATTCGATTTTAGATCACTTACAGGAAACGTGACAGATATTTGTCGCGATATTGATTGTTTCATTGATGAATTAGACGTTCAGTGCACGCACACAATCCGAAAAGTTGGCAAATGAAGTCAATAATAGCTAGCGGACAGATGCGTGAGTGCTTTTTGAGAATATGAAATTGTAAAAATGCTCTGAGCTTGGAAACGTTTAGCCCACTGGAACCACATAACACTTTTACTAAGAACAATAATTCTGACTATTAGCTGATGGAGGTAAGAATTTATGACTCTTTTTTTCAACAGGTGTCGTGATCGTGAAAAGCATCAACTAGCTGCACAATTAGATGCGCTCATATGTCCGAACAAATTTAATTAGCTGACAAAATTTCCATAAAGCAACATTTACAAATGGGCTAAAATAAGTTAACGAAAGTAACGACAACTAAATCACTTCTTTCTTGGAATCGCTCAGAATTATAAACAAAAAAAAACCAGCAAAGTCAGCACCCAAAAAGAAAGCGGTTATTTTCATGCCGGCGTAGGAGAAAAACCGCCATCAACATATGAACGATAAGTGTATTGGTACGATATCACTGCCAGACGATGGCAACATATATTCACTTTTCGCTATGCCTGTTAAAGTCATATATGTGCTGTCTGTAAATAATCGGAAGCAAAAAAGTTAAAAAAAAAAACATTTGACTGCACTCAAAAATTTGTACTCAGCTGACGCGACCAAGCCGATATGGCGTATTTAATTTTCACCGTTTCTATGCGCTTTGCCAGTGCGAATTCACGTGATTAAATATGCGAAAGCGTAGCGGGTAGCCGACAAGATATGTAATTTATTTTGCAACAAGTGGTGAAGTGCCAAAAATTGGTAAAGTGCTAAAAATTTCAAAACTCGTTCAAAACGCTGACATTTTTTTTCACAGTACAACAAAATTAAGATTAGCTCATAGAAGAAATGATCAATGCTGGCCGTATCGCATACCAATAGTTTATATATATCGATCCATTTGAGAGAAAATCGATCAAGAAGAGGACGGGCTTATAAAATGGCATCCTCTGTCACTTTACTAACCAGCCAGCGTTTTAGGTTACTTATCATACGTGTCCAAAAACTGTAAAAAGTCGAGTTGCTCGTAACGGAAAATATTCAGTCGATTCTAACGAAAGCTTCTCGAAATACAATACGCGAATAATTTAATCAATAGCCTATTATGATGAACTGCCACTTAGTTTGTGATGAATGAGTCTTAGGCTGATCATTTCTTACGTTCCATTCAAGTGCTATAATCTCGTTGAAAGAAACGAGTTGAGAAACGGTCCATGAATAATTTCAGAGTGAAGTTATACCGTTCGTTCAATCGCTCAATTTTCTTTTGGTTTTTTGCAATTGATTTTTGCAACTTCTTTGCAATTTTGTGCAAAATAAGAAATTTCGCAATTGAAAATTTTCAATTCTCAATTGCAAAATTCCTTGAAGTAAGAGTTAAGAGTAGATCGTATTTTGAAAATGCTAAAGCGCTAAAAATCTTATGGCAGAGTGTCTAGTATTGAAAACATGGACGGAAAGATAATCGGCAATATGAAAATATCCGTCGATTTTTGCTTTGTAACTTAATGCGATTGGTACCATGTATCGTGCATACAAATCACCTATGATTTGTACTAAAGCGATGGTACCCGCTGTCATAACCTTGAGTGCACCCCCTCCCTTCCATTTTTTCGCACTCCTTCAGAAGTGAGAAAAGTTTGCCTCTAATAATAACTACTTCAATTTACCCTCAAAACCTTGTTCCCTGTTTCAGTCGCCTGTGACGAAAGTTCACGGGGAGGGGGGGGGGATGGGGGAGTTTAGCTGCATTCAATTTATGGATTGCCTAAAACGAATTATCGAAAAAAGGCTGTTTCGAAATTGTTCGTGTTTTTGAATGTGAAACAGAATATGGAATAGCGTGAAAGTGAGGAGGATTTTCTTCTAGAAAGACCTGTAGAAATTCGATATTGTTCTGCAATCGTAGAGGCAGCGGCGACGTTTCCCCAATCGAGAATGTGTGATCTATCGACCAAGAAAATCCCAAGGACAGGAAGCGAATCCAGAACCTCAAAAACCCATAAACAGGTGAAAGGCTTTTGCAATTCTTCGACTTCAATGCCTTGGGCTCAGCTAACTTGTACAGAACTGGCAGCTCCACCCAACATGTACACGTGTATGAGCCCTCCCCCTTTCCGTCCATTCCTCTACTTCCTCCACCACCGTCAAACTCATCGCTGTACTTGTTGGCAGTGGTTATCAGCGTAATTCGGTGTAATCAGCCAGCGCGCGAAAAGTTGGAGCGATTTCTATAGCGAACCGTACAGTTGACCTTGAAGAGTGGTCGTTAACGAAAGCAGATGGCTTTTAAGTTGACACCTGAAGGCTTCGAACCGCTAACAATGGTTGATTTCCACCCAGCACTTGATTGCAAATCATTCCAGAAAGAAAACGCCTGCATAAGCCGGTTATATAGTTGTTCTGAAAGAACACCGCACAGTATACTCAATTTATTGTCTGCCCAGATTTCACTGAGCAGAAAGCGTGCAAACGAACTGACGAAAGCAAAATGAAGCGGCTCCTATTACCCTCTTTTCTTATTTCACCTTCACCGGTCTGTTTCATAGCATTCGGTGTAAAAACACGACCGTATAGGATAGCTGGAGGTTTTCGCTCGACATACGAGCGCACTTAATCGCCCACAGCTATTGTTGCTGATAACGACGTGGTAACCACTCATATGCAACCGGGCAAGCCCTGTAGGTCGCTCCCGTTTGCCAAGATCTCTGCGCCCTACGATGACGCATCATCACCAAACTCACGGAAGGGCAGCAAGAATCGCTTGTGCACACCCGGGAAGCGGAATACCCGGTAAACAAAACAGCATGAAGAAACTCCTCCACTGCCCATCTTGTTCCTCAATGACCAGCCCCACAGCCAACCCTCTCGGAAAGCGGAAGACAACAATTGTACCACAGCCTTCTAAAACATCAAAATCTGAATGAACCCCTCCCCCCACACCCTGACTCTCAAGCCTACACTTCCGGCTCAAATACAAGTCATCCTAAATATTGAATACTGTTGCAAAGTCAACAGAAGAAAACCAAAAAAAAGATCGAAAAGCTTCTTCAATTATTAAAAGCTGATATAAACGTGCAACAATTTAAAGAACATCACAAAATAAGACACAGTCTGTAATAAATCGACAGAGATCACAGAAATAAAAGGTGTTGATTAAAACAATGCGCACCACAAGATAAGGTGTAAACGAGTTGGCAGTTTTCTCCTAATGCATAAAAATGCAACGCCCAGAGGCAATTTGGTGGACAACTTACAAAACACGCCCAAGCGGTTCCAAAACATCGGCTTAAAAACAGTCCAATAAACCCATTTGAAAAACGGAATGAAAACAAGCTCAAACAATGATGCAACGCAAAAGTAGCTATAAAACGAGTCGAAACTAGAGTTTCGTCGAGATGCCTCTGCCAACCTAGCTGTTGCTCCTAGAAGAGCACGACGGTACTTCGCTGGGATAGTCGCATACGTTCAGCGTTGGGTTGAACACCGTTCCGCCGGGGCAATGCTTTCGTTCTAGCCTTCCCCATATGCAACGATAGTACGTCGCGCAATCCCGCTCATCCGCGACGAAATCACCGTGTGATCGCCCACGACAACCGCCTTCCGAATCTGAAGACCGCAGATTCGCAGCCACAACTAATTCAGCGCAATGCAAAACAACAGTGATATTGACGTTGCGCTAATACCACTACTTTATTGTATTTCTATTTCAATGCTCACTGATATCAGTGCAAACGCTATATTCAATCCTAACATCGAATGACGTGTTGACAACAGTAACCGAACACAATATGCAAAACTCTGAGCTTCCATTCCGCAAAAAAATCATACTGTCTGCAGATTTCTTGTTCGGCTCAAATGTAGCTTACTATAAAACTGATTAATGAACCAAATGGAAGCGTAAATTACCAGCAGCTGAGGAAACATCGGATGAAGCAGGATCAGCACATCCGGGAACGTTGGCCCTATAGTCACATCCGCCTGAGACCTCGTTGAAGACAAGTCCTTGGCTGCACGATTGGTACTCGAACTGTTCTTTACCAAAGCACTAAAATCTATCACGAATGAAGCGAACCTCGCGACATCTCCTCATTGATGAGCAAAAACAAGTAGCAAGCTTGGCAAAGGGTCTTGCTCTACTTCCAGAAAACGCATCGTTAGCCACTGAATAATACCGAAAACATTCCTACTATTGAATGAACAAATTTTCAGCTTACTTCCACCTTTTGTCCTCCTAATGAGAAATATTCTTTAGAAACTTATATTAGCCCAACAGTACGACCACTTCGACGATACAAGATTTCCCAGTGAATGTAAAATCTTCTCTAGTCCATGGCTGCAAATGCTTCAACGTACCTGTATGATCTTAGCACAGTCGTCTGGATGACGATATAAGCCATCATCTCTCATTGAGCAAAACGAGGAGACATGGCCTGCCATAACATCAGTCATCGGCGCCGCAGTCTGAGCAACGTCCGTGTGCTGTTGACATTCGGGATTTTCAGCGCGAGGGATGCAGACGCCTGCCAACGATGAAAACACATAAGAACTTCTTGAGCAGCGATGACGTTCGGGAGAACCCTGAAACATTGGTAAAGAACCACTTCGAAGCTATTTCTTCCTGAAAGCCGTCCAGATGATGTATTCGCCCTTCCTCAAAGGAATTCTGTGAGTGGCCAACGTCACAAACATATCTCTGGCATATAACTACGTCAGCATATAAACCAGCGTTGTCTTCAAAAAAAAAAATAGCGTTCACAAATAAAAGATCAGTGCATGCAAATCATAAGAGCTCACATTGCGACAAGTGATGTACTGAGGGCGGCAAGAACCAAGCGCCTTGTGTGAACCGTCTGCGAGACCGTCACAAAGCGAGCTGGACCGTGAAAGAGAGGGCGAAATGTGCATGGCGCTGGCGGGTAGGTTTGGATGGCCACATTCAGCGGCAGGCACGCACCGAAGCAACACGTGGTCAAACAAGTGACCCCGGATGCAGAACGTCTAAAAGCACGCAAAGCGTTCACAGTTCGTAAAGCGTTTTGAATTCACAGCGACAAAAGGACAAGAATGAACTTGAGGAGGGTGCAAAACGAAACAGGGAATCATTATTAACTCAGCAACCATAAAACATCGTCCGCAAAGTAGTTGCCCGATTTAGCAACAGACACGCACTATGTCTAACTCAAGCCGCTACGTCTACGCACCATGTCTGAAAGACATCAATCACCCAGTGATATCGATAACCACCTAAATGGCTTCAATGGCCACTTATACAACCTTTCCCTTTCGCCTTCTTCAAAGCTCACCTTACACAAATATCCAATGAGAACTCAATCAGATCCATGATGATATAAAGTACTATAAAAGAACCTACATCATGCCCGAAGCCGCGCAGGCAAGTCAAGAAGTCAATCCTGCAGAAGCCAAGCGCCACTACAGATGCATTTGCGTAGATACACCGCATATCTGGGCTTTCAGCTGGTCGCGCGACGGCCTCTGTTTGAGACTCTACAAGCACACGTAACCACAAACCATAAATACAAACATTCCAACGGAAGTGTTTGAAAAAAATCGTTGCACTGCTAATAACTCAGGAAATACTCAGAAATGACTTAGAAAAAAAAACACTCGACTCGAAAATTTCCATGAAAAGGCAAGTCACTCTCAACGTAATACGGCCAAATTTGGGGACTCCAATAAATGAGCGACTTCGAAGCGAATAACTGGAAGCCGAAAAATTATAAATTTCCTGTTCCGAGATTTTATGAATCTTTGTGTCTTTATGTTTGTACGCCTCGGGTCTTATGAACTCCTCTTTATGTGACATCACTCTTTAGAAATCGAGACAAATACAAATCAATCCTCTCTGCACTGATGGAGGAATGTGAGGCACCCTTTCAAGGCAAACGAGTAGAAGTTACGGAGAGAAGCAAACTACTCTTTCGCTCCTTAGAATTCGCCATATTTGCAATGCTACGACCAACTCCAACAAGAAAACTCACGTTGCTGATCGCTGCCAAAGAGCGTGTATTCTCTGCTTGGAGCCGACGGGAGGGAGCCGCCACACGCAATAACGTTTTCCTTGAAATCGCAGCCCAACGTAAAATCACTGTAGACGAGACCTTGCTGACAAGTCATCGTGTGGGCGATGCCGTTCGAGCAGATCGTGAACTCCGCAGAACAGCCCTTTGAAATAACACCATCCGCACGAGACGAACACTCGGACATGCCCACTGGAAAACTTGCAGGAGTATACTTTACTCACATAGTTCATGCAAATCTCACCGGAAATGAAACCTACTACAGAATGTTAATTTTCAATGCAAGTTATCGGCTGATGAACGAAATAAAACGTAAAGAAAAACATTAGCCCTCTTTCAATCAAATCAGATGCTGCCGACAAAGTGACCTGACGGTCAATTCAATCGATCAAAATGCAGAAGGTACCTGATGGGGCGAAGACAGGTTGCGTGGTGACAAACGTCTGCGCAGCCGACGTTTGAGCGGTTGTCCTTATGTGTTCGTATGCACCTCCACAGTCCCTCGTGAATTCCTCATAATCGCACGCATTCGTCTCCTTATTGAACTTCAGCGGCACTTGGCAAACAAACTTCGATGAGCGGCCGCCTGCAAGATACTAGGTCAAATAAATTTGTAGAGAAACACTTACGCTACTTGCACATGCTTTACGCAGCGTACATGATTGTTCAACTGGGCTATTTTGTTGGAATTGCGATATGCCGGTAACAGTTTCGTCTTACAACTTACCGTATAATACCACGCGATCATAATATCCATCCCTATCAACTCTAATCAAAACCTCCCATTTTATTGTGCGTCCCTTTACAAATACCTCTCCCTGATCTTAGTCACCATAATGCTTCCTTAACGAGCCGCAAATTACAGCTGCCAACGCGCAGCCAGCTACAAACAGCTTTAAATATTCCTATCCACACTGCCCTACATTGACACTAACCAAAAGTCATTAGCCTAGAATAATTGTGATTCTACACGATTAGCAAACGCTGAAGCATGGCCAACTTGAGCAAACGAAGAAAACTCCAGAGCATCCGGTCACATGAGGTCCATCCGGGAGGGTAGAACAATCGATTTCCTGCATATCCACTCCTATAGGGACCACAGGACTTGTCGGCTGCGGCGTAAACTCTTCGTACGATGGCGTCTCTAAAAGCAACAAATGAATGAAAAGAGCGCAGTTATATTCATCCAAACCGCGGCCCAAACATCATCAACTGAATGCGTGTGTGTGTCTGGCAAGTGCGAAATCTCTCAGACATCGAACAACACGCAAACTGGCAAACAAAACCGCATCCTTGCTATTTCCTTACCAGCACTTCCATATCGCAAGTTCCAAATCGAATGGCGTTGTGCTGATTCAGAACACAGGCGACAATTCTCAAACTCAACTATGCAGTAAGTAAATGCAAACAAAAACCTCGAGAAATGCCGCCACATTCGGGCACAGCCTCACGGAAATCACAACGCTGCAAAATCTGAGAGAAGAACGTCGAAGACGGGCACGGCATCGCTAGACGCATCACGCCGTCTGAGCACCACATATAAACTTGCGAACAGCCGTTCGAGTACAAGCCATCCGGACGTGAGGTGCAGTCAAAATCTGCAACAAGCCCAGTGCCCACACCTCGCAAAAATTAATGGTAATGAGGGAATCCATACTACACAACGGAGTTGCCGGCCTATAACAAGCTCTCAGAACCCCCACCACCCCCCTCCCTCTCAGATCGCGATACTCCCTTCGACGAATGCTCCACTTTTCAGCTATGCATTTGCGCCTAGCAAGTTCGAGAAGCAAAAACATTTGCAAGACTCACAAACAAAGAACAGTTTTAGATCGTCAATCCTTTCGGTGCATGACAGATCTAAAGAAATAAGTTGAAGGGCATACTAATATGATCAATTAAACTGGATTTGGTTGGCGAAAGTGATGGTGAGAGGGCAACCGCTTCAGCTGCTGAAACAGAACCACCACACTCCGCCGTCGCACTCGGATAGTTGCATGAACCGGAAACCTGCAATAGATGCATTCTAACTCCGGCCATTACGTCTAAGCACTCTTCGTTCAGCCACCTTTAATAAAACCATTTCGTTTTCAGCACATCTCTTTAATAGCATAAATATCTCGCATAAATGGCGACAAGTGGTGCAAATGTATCATTTGCGACACTGTGTGCTAGAACCATTTACATAAGCGCTATCGTTCTCGAAGCTACGGAACACTCACCCTGTCGAAAACGAGCCCCGACTGGCAGGTGAATGCGTAAGCCTTTCCATTAGAGCACTGCACAAATGAGGAGGAGCATCCTAGTGACACCGCACCGTCTTCTACACAGTCCAGCTTGGGTAGTGCAGTCGGTATTTGCGAGGGAGAAGACGCGAACGGTACATCTGAAAATTCAGGACACACATCGACGCGGATCAGCATCGTGTATTTCGAATAATTTCAGGCCGAAAACAAAAGAACCTGTGCAAAAAAAAGAGGAAGTGCCGACTGAACAACACAAAAGAGGATACCCCTAAAACTGAAGAACTAGACAATCAACCCTCAACAATGAAAAACTAAACAATCACTTCGGTCGGTTTTCTCCAACCTTTCCATTTCTGGTCTATTTAGCATACATTATTCCATCGCTCTATATGGTATCAAAAATTCCAAACGAGTGAATCTATGATTAACCTACTGTCAAGAAAACAGTAACTTAGAGAAACGAATACAACCAACCGTTAGGGAGATGGGGAATCTCATGACTCGACGTCATGCTACATTCGGGCACATTCTCCCTGTGATCACACTGTTTTGTGTAGGCATTGTAGAACAACCCAGCAGAGCAAGAGCGGATGATTGCCTTACGTGAAACGCAAGCGATGAAATGCGGGAAACAGCCCGGCATGGCGTAATTCCCCTCCGGCAAAACATCACATGGAAAACCTGCAAAAAGTTAGCGCTAAATGCAATAGCTATCTTGAGCCTCAGATAGCCAATTTTTACGCAGATCTCTCTTCTTGAATCTTGACTCTTCTTCCGTTCTTGATGAAGTGAACGCACCTGTATTTCTATCACAATGTCTTCCATTGATATATTAGTTCTACTAGTTCACGCATCCAGTGAATGAGCGGCATTATTACCATACATTATTAAAACCAAGACCAGGACCGTACTGCATCCTTCACTTGCTGGCTCCATATCTCCAGCAAAGCTGCTTAGAAATCGGCGCGTTTTTGCACTGCAACTCACACCTAAAAATATAAAATGATTGCACAAACCTTGAGGTGACTGCCCTTGACTAGTACCACATGCAGAAGGCCACAAGCACTTGCCCACACGCTCATCGAAAAGCTCGCCAGGCGGGCATATCGCCCTTCTCGCCTCACCCTCAAGTAAAATCAGTTTCACTCCCAGGTAAGCCTCATAACGAAGTGTGCAAGGTTAAACTACGGAATCCAACTAAACGCAAACTGACAAGCTCACATCTACTGCAGAAATTAATAGCGAAACGATTGGCGAATGAAAACAGTTTTACAGCTTATCCAATTGCAAATGAGATCTAGAGCTGACAGAAATCATACTAGAAGTCATACTGGAGCTGATAGAGTGTTGAAAACGCTCACCGCTTGCTCGCATATGATGAAATCTGATCTACAGGATCCCAGTGCCACCTTAACGCCGAAACTCACTCCATGGCACAGAAATGCCCAGGCGCCCTCAGGTCTTTCCAATGAAGTCAGCTCGTGCAAGTCGTAAAACTCCTGGTGGAGAAACATCCGTTAGAGCAATCTTTCGAATAACATTCATTAATGAAATATTAAAAATAGCGATCGAGCAGCAAACAGATACAGCGCATATGAAACCAGCTGGGTTTGAGAAGCATTCGTCAAAGCTCGGTGAAAAAAAAAACTTTAATGGACGAACGAGGAGTACAATAAACGCAACAAATCAGAAAATAACTGGCAGAGTATCGAAAGCCACACAAGCCCTGGCAAAGCATCAGTTTTTTAAAAGCCTGTAACGAGCATGCCAGTGAAAGACAATACTTACAGGTGGCCTGGGTCTATTATGGCCAAACCGAAAAGGGCCTAGCGAGCGTTTGGAACGATCTGCCTTTTCTGTTAAGTTGACAGTCTTCATAACATCGTCTTGTTCGCTACCATGGCCTGAAGCTGAAAGATAAATTAGTTAACCCCTAACTATTGTGACGTGACTGCAAAAAAAGAACCACGTAATACTGTTAGAAGTACATAAAAACGCTTCCCTACGAGATCAAAAATAAAACTGCTCAGTAAGAAACTAAAACAAATGAGTGCAAGATACCTTCAATATCTTCTTTTTCGCGCTCCAATGGGGGAAACGTGCTCGTGCTGTTTACCCTCAGCTCTTCTCTTGTTCCGGGTTCTCGTTCTTTCAGCTTCAGCTTCTTCTCCACTACGGGAACTGATTTGGTTTTCGCCCCAGACGTCCTTCCAATTAGCGTTTCTTCCTTACCAGAGTTCTTCCTAAAATTCGACGGCGGAGATCCTCCTACCCTGAAATGACTGATTCATAGTACCAATCAGTTAGAGTGTCCTCTACTTCAGGAATTACATTCCAGAATCGGTCTTTCCATCGACTGAACACTAGTTTGTGCAGACCAAAACCGACACAAAATGAAACGAAGAGCAAAGAAACTAGGCAAAGCGGGGCGTGTGGACTGTGTGGTTGCTCTCATTGCAACAAATCCGCAGTATACAGCACAACTTCAGTTAGCGAAAGTGGCCACTTACCAGTGCGAATGACCATGGCCGCTAAGCGATGGGAACGGAGGTGATGCAAACACATCGTTTACGGGTACTGCACGCGTGGGAACCTAAAACTAGCAGCATATCTTACTTCTAACCTCAGACACCAAGCATCCATTTCAACAGGAAGAAAATCGCGTCTAGAACAAAGATCACAAGCTACATCGATTAGCAAATAGTTCGGGCAAACCACTTTCACAGCCTCTAACAAATTTCTTTTTTTCGTTTTTAAATTATTATTTCTCACACATTCAACCCGCGAAATATGAAACTGACGTTTCTAAACATTTTTTCCCCTCTTCTGATCGATCGAAATAAAACGAATGGGCAATAAGATCGAAAACCGTACGCCGAACGGGTTGAAGAAAACTGGTTTCAGAGGAACTCGATACGTGTCCAGCATTGGCGGTACGGGTCCACGACCATGAATGTACGGATTACGAGCGGGAGGGGCCGGAATATGAGGGTTCGCAAAAGGCATTGCGAACACCGGTTTCGATCGCACCCCAAACGCATCTCGAACTGGAATAACCATGCTATTGTAATAAACTAAACAAATCTTTTAGCAAATGGTTACACTTCAGGGTTTCAGTGCACGCTAGTTATGTAGCAGTGTGTCGGCTTTCCTTCGTTACCGTCACTTTCCGCACTGCAGATTTAACAATATTTTCTATCATACAGAAACGAACATATTAGCGTGCCTTGCCTTCGGCAGTAAGTGTTTGTGGCTACGAAATCAGTGAGAGCTAAACTAAACAGGGCCCTACCTGATGACAGTTTCAGCATTTGGCTAACGACAAGAAAGATCAAGCGAGAGCCGACACGTTCTTGCTTTACCCTACGCATCAAAAAATACGCAAAATACAAACCTCCGCTGATGGGTACGCCCAACGGCCTTGGTGGATATGGCGAAAAATGAAGCATTGGCACGTGGCTGAAGACGTCATCAACGGCTCTAGTCGGTCCCCCCACAAACACGCTTGGTCCTGGCCGACCCATACTGTTCACAGCGTACGTATCGTCAATATGCTAAACGATCTCTTTCATACCCCGATTTACAGTTCTACCATCCTCAACTTTACAGTTCTAACATTCTCATAATTGACTACACTACCATTACCACAAACTTCATAATAGATTACCATAACCGACTTTACGCTGACGACAGAACAGATTAAAGTCAACAGATCACCAACTTTCAAAAGCATCCCTAAAGTAGCACATCGGCCAGCACATGGAGAATCTCCCTCTATAATTACAACGCTGTACACTAATGCTCAATTTGCGGTATGCCGTACGTTCGGGTGAGGCCCGAGGCTAGCACCTGAGCTGCATGTGCCACAATCATTAAGCGATGAAGGTTTCTCGGTTAACTGCCAAAAACCTAACACTTCCACAGTAAATTAGAATGGAGGACAAAATCGCAACGTACGTACATATTTCATTTGGACATGTTCGAAGTGTGGTGGTGCAAAAGAGGGCGCCGTTGTCGGCGCGAACGACGGTGACGGCACTGACTCCTCGGAAACGCACTGCGGAAGTTGTATAGGTAAACGACACACTTTCCTTTCGACGTCAAACAGATAGCCCTACAACAGGAAATCAAAAACATTAATAGCATTGTTCCAGCACTTGGCCAAGTGCTTAGCATTCTGCAATTGCACACTTCAAAAAAAGCCGGACTAGTAGCTCACATGGCCTGCTTCAATAGCGTCCCAAGGCAACATATTTTGCCAGCCATATTAATCCATTTGTATAGTTTTATCTCGCAGCTCTCTCCTAACGCACCCAACGCCTCAAATAATCGCCGTTCACTAGACCCACTTCTACATTTCAGTTCGTACATCCATTGTAAACGAGGTCCTACATAAATTCAATTCAAAATAACAAGTCTTTATCGTAGCCAAAAACCCCTACCTCTGCACAATGGCGAAGCACGAATTTGTTTACTTCGACGCACTCCAGGAATGTCGCTAAGCAGTTCCCACGAGGTACTAGTTCACCAATCAAACAAGCCGGAGCCAAAGCCACTTGTGGCGTTACAAAGGGTGCAGCTGCCGGAGGAACAGATTCCGTTTGGGGCGCCTCTTGCACGGTCGGGTACTGGAGCGGAGACGTGTGGTTGCGCGGACAACCAGCAGCAGCGTAGGAACACTGTGAAATGGTTACATCGAAGGTAGTCATCGCAGGACAATGCTTTTGTCGCCATAAGCCGTGCACACACTCCAAATACGTTGTGCTGCACACCCCCACGATATGACGGGAGCCCGTCGTGCAAACCTCCTGAAAGGTACAAAAATTTTATGACGCTTCTGTGCTATTCACTTTATAGATCGTCCGGCTTCCCAACTAAAAAACGTACATGGAATGAAGACCCAACTTAATCGTACTTTACAATTATGATAAACAAGACTGGTTGTTACACACTAACATTTTTTTCCATACACGCCTAACCAAGATTACTGCCGAGGTATATGACTCCCGAGTAAACGAGTGAATTAATCCATGATTGTTCGTTTTCTCCTATGCTCACCCATCACATCGGCAACCTCGCACGACCATAAACTGCCGTCATCTCCAAAAAGACAAACCATAGCTAAGTGCACAAAACACGCTGTTACTTCATTGTTACGCTGTACACAGTTCGTACTTTTGATGTCGCAATCGGAGTACTGATAACGTCGGGCGCTGGACGTTGCGCTATTGCATGACAATTGTACGGCCAGTCACAGCGCTTCGCGTTCTGGTCAAAGACGAGACCCTGGGGGCAGTTGTGCACTATCGACAGACCGTTGCTGCATTGCGTGAACGCTGCTGAGCAATATCCTCCATACACACCATCCGGAAGGTGAGAACAGTCTACTGCACCTGAATTTTACATCGGTCAGTACGAACATTTGAAAGATAACTGAGGAAGGATTTTTCTGAGGAAAAAGACTGAAAGATTTTTAAACTGAGGTTACGAGGAAAATACAGACCCAGTGATGGGAACTGTAAACGTCGAAATATTTAAATATTCAACAGTTGATATGATTGAGCCTACATCAGCAACTTTTTCCTAGAAGATAATTTAAAAACCTGGACCTGCAGTCGGCTGCTGAGGGGTACCAGATGCGACTGGTGGCGACGGATAGACGACTGGAGTAGTGCCTTGCGGGCACCCCTTTTCGGGTATGAAATGCGAGTCACATTTGCTCGGCCAATCGCACAGTCCCGTAGAGATGACAAAAACAAGCCCAGCTGGGCAGTTGTGCGCATAGGACAGGCCTTTTGAGCACACGACGTACTGAGAAGAGCAGCCTAACGAGTACGCTCCGTCATGCAATTTAGAACAGTCAACCGAGCCTGCAACAGTAAATATTCCGCAATAAGCAAAACAAATTTCCTGTTAACCTTCCTCTTAAAATCGTGCAGACTAATGGAGACAAATGCGCTGAAAAAAACAAAGCAAAATCATCACCACTCAGCTTAGTAAAAACGATAACATCCTTACTTGGAGAGCGTGGTGCGGAGGTCATCGTGCAGAAAGCAGTTTCCTGTGAAGATGCGTATTGTGGGGCCACCTGAAAAGCAGGCGAAACAGGTGTCACGCCTGCCGAATGACATTCGCCCGGCCAGACACATCGCTTCAAGAAATTATCAAAGACCAGCCCATGCGGGCAGAACTGTTTCCGCTCCCGACCAGAGAAACAGATGACGAAATCCGCGAAACAGCCCATCGAGTATCTTCCATCGCGGAGGCGCGAACAGTCGATTACACTTACTAAAAAACGGGTGAACAGACAATACTGTAATGAACACTGAGAGCTCGCCAGGTGCACGACGATCGCATCAAAAATCTGCACTGCAAGCTGCAAACAAGTTCCTTCCAATTCAGCTCCCTCCCCCCCCCCTATCTCTATATCTTTCCGAAATTACACTGATACGGAGTAGCTGAACTAGCAAGGCTCAAGAATATTAGCAAGGCAAGAAATCTGACAAAGTAAGCTCACAGAGCAACCGAGCCTCCACTCTCTACTCAACCATTTGAAAGGAAGCAAGCACAACATACCGCTAGTGTCCGAATCAACGACCGGAGCAGTATGCACAAATGCTAGAAGATCAACGGGCATACTAGGCCGCGCAATGGCCAACTGACCACACTCGCCTGGCAATACGCACCGTCCCTTTGACCCATCAAAGACCAGCGATTCCGGGCAAATACGTTGCCTCAGCATGCCGCTCGTGCACGTTATGAATTCGCGGACACAACCAAGCGAGTAGTCCCCATCGCGTCGACTCGAACAATCCAAACCTAAAAATTGGAATTCAGGCAACATCAAAAATTCTACTGATACGAAGTATCTGAATCGGCAAGGCGCTAGAACATTGGTAAAGCAAGAAATCTGATGAAGCAAGCTCACAAGACAACCGCGCCTCCATTCCCACTCATTCACTTGAAAAGAAGCAAGCATGACATACCGCTAAAATCCGACTCAACGACCGGAGCAGTCGGCCTTTCCGGATAAGAAAATGCTGGCTCAATCGGAGGCACAAATGCTGGTCGAGCAGCGGCCAAACTAGGTGGCGCGCTGGCCAACTGACCACACTCGCTTGGGAATACGCATCGTCCCTTCGTCCCATCAAAGACTAGCGATTCCGCGCAAATACGCTGCCTCAGCATGCCGTTCACGCATGTTATGAATTCGCGGACACAACCAAGCGAGTAGTCCCCATCGCGTCGACTCGAACAATCCAAACCTAAAAATTGGAATTCAGGCAACATCAAAAATTCTACCGATACGAAGTATCTGAATCGGCAAGGCGCTAGAACATTGGTAAAGCAAGAAATCTGATGAAGCAAGCTCACAAGACAACCGCGCCTCCATTCCCACTCATCCACTTGAAAAGAAGCAAGCATGACATACCGCTAAAATCCGACTCAACGACCGGAGCAGTCGGCCTTTCCGGATAAGAAAATGCTGGCTCAATCGGAGGCACAAATGCTGGTCGAGCAGCGGCCAAACTAGGTGGCGCGCTGGCCAACTGACCACACTCGCTTGGGAATACGCATCGTCCCTTCGTCCCATCAAAGACTAGCGATTCCGCGCAAATACGCTGCCTCAGCATGCCGTTCACGCATGTTATGAATTCGCTGACACAACCAAGCGAGTAGTCCCCATCGCGTCGACTGGAACAATCCAAACCTAAAAATTGGAATTCAGGCAACATCAGAAATTCTACCGATACGAAGTATCTGAATCGGCAAGGCGCTAGAACATTGGTAAGGCAAGAAATCTGATGAAGCTAGATCACAGAACAAACGCGTTCACACTTTCTACTAGCCTACTTAAAAGAAAGCAAGCACAGCATACCGCTAAGATCCGAATCAACGACCGGAGCAGTCGGCCTTGCCGGATAAGAAAATGCCGGCTCAACTACATGCACAAGTGCTGGTCCAGCAGTGGGCATATCACGTGGCGCACTGGCCAAGTGACCACACTCGTTTGGCAATACGCATCGTCCTTTCGTCCCATCAAAGACTAGCGATTCCGGGCAAATACGTTGCCTCAGCATGCCGTTCGTGCACGTGATGAATTCGCGGACACAACCAAGCGAGTAGTCCCCATCTCGGCGCCTCGAACAATCCAAACCTTAAAATCGGAATTCAGGCAACATCAAAAATCAGACAGCGATTTTTCAAGATCAGATAATCAGACTCCACCAAGAAACACATCCTCAGTGCAGATGCAAGCAAGCGCATCCGTCCGGCCTATGCATTTTGGATAGGTCCGACGCCAGTTATACCCAAAATCAACTTTGCAAACCACGAACTTGGTTCCTGTGCTTCTTGGGCAGGAGCATGTGTAGGCAGCACCGACAACATAGGCGCAGCCGGCTGGTGGTTGCATGAGCTCGGAGGGAACTGACAGCGGGACGCATTCGGACTGAAGAGTAGGCCCTGAGGGCACTGACGAATCACAGATCGACCTCTCATGCATATCAAGAACCAACTCGAACAAGCTTCCCCATATACTCCGTCGATTGTAATCGAACAATCTACCGTTCCTAAAAAACCACTATCATTGCTAACGTCCGCTGCGCTTTCATCATCTTAGAACTATTATCGCAACAAAAATGAAACTTTAACTACCAATTACACAGCTCGCTTCATATATTCTAAATATCCGAACGGCTTCAGGTAAATTTTAGAATGCACCGTCCTTATTCAGCAACACCGCAAATGAAGCGGCCATAACGACAAGGCGCCGCAATGCTAACGGTTGCAATTTTAAAACTTCATAACGGTGAGGGGCCAGAGGTCCAGCATATGCAGCCCTTCGTCGTTCTCAAGCCATAACGACAAGGCGCCGCAATGCTAACGGTTGCAATTTTAAAACTTCATAACGGTGAGGGGCCAGAGGTCCAGCATATGCAGCCCTT
Source organism: Toxocara canis (assembly GCA_000803305.1). Lineage (NCBI taxonomy): Eukaryota > Metazoa > Nematoda > Chromadorea > Rhabditida > Toxocaridae > Toxocara > Toxocara canis. Next base: position 96,482 of record JPKZ01002923.1, on the reverse strand, counting down.
CGTCGTTCTCAAGCTGAAAGGATAAAGGAAACGAAGAGTATGAAAATATACCAGAAACAGATGGATGCGGGGTTGTGATAGGAGGAACGAATGAAAACGAGTTCGCCATTTGTGGCGTAGGTGTAACGTCGGAAGCCTGGCCTGCTTTTCCGCACTGCTCAGGCCATACGCACAATTTCAGTGACTTGTCGAAAAGCAGTCCGCTTGCACATCGTCTTCTCACTACAGTGCCACTCGTGCAGGTCGTGAAGTCCTCCGTACAACCACTCGAGTAATCGCCATCCGGCAGATTGCTGCAGTCTATGGTCGAGCCCTCTGCTAAAGCTGCTGGTTTATTGCAATTACGAAGTCGTGAACCTAGCTCTCAAGCATCATGGTATCCCGGGAAACCTAAGTGGCCAAACCGGGCTCCGAATGCGAGAATTTGCTCGGTTTTCTTTGCAAAGCAGAATCGCAATACGGTTTGGTCACAGCACCTATATGAGTCAGCGAGTGGGTGATGTATGAAGTCTACATGAACCAAGTTTTTAAAAAAAAACAAAACAAAAGCAATTAAACCAACCAAGTACAATCGGCGCTTCCGCTGGATGTTGCACCATCGATGACTTCGCATGCAGAGCACTTGCATCACGGCACTCTATCGGTGCCCTCTCGCAGCGACGAGACTTCACGCTGAAGACGAGACCCAACGAGCACCGCATCATGAAAGCACGACCGTCCCAACATTCCACAAATGACGCCGAGCAAGAAACACCGTAGACGCCGTTAGATAGGGTCGCACAATCAATTTCGCCTCAAAACAATCATTCGAACGCACAGCCGCAAAACGTGAACCAAGTGGGCAGTTCCAAAATGACATCGAAAAAATCACATTCTTGCAAAATTCCGAAGACTATGCACGCGTATGCTTGCATATCGTTGCAAACGCATATATGTACATTTAGTGTTCATACATTTTTATATACTACAGACTCCAGGCCACTTTGACGTATGATTTTAGAATAAAAACGAAGAGGTTTTAAGTACAAGTATCCAAAAAATTTAGACAAACGGTTTCGACAAGTAAAAAGAGCGACTATTCACCATCTGGCTTGTTATTACAGTTCATATTTCCTGGAAAAACAACCAGCTTGCGCCGCAGTGCAACAATTTTCCTTCTTCCACCACTGCCACTTGAGAACAAAATATCTGAGTGCAAATGCGTCCATCTCACAAAGTAGTCAGTCGTAAATATGTCAAAGGCGTAATCCTTCAAACCAGGTATCATTTGGACGCAATTCAAGATGGCAAACGCAGAAAAAAAGGCGCGATGGAAGAAAAGCACAAACAATGCAAAACCAACCAGTGTCAACAGGAGCAGCCATCGGCGTATCGGTCATCGGACTTGCGATCGGAGCAGATGCTGGCGGTGCCTCGAATCCACATTCTGATGAGGGATACTCACAACGACGGCTGGCCGGGCTGAACATAAGGCCTCCAGGGCAGTTCACTGTGGAAGCGACGCCACTCGAACACTGGGTGAAGGACCTCCAGCAAGCGTGTCCGTAAAAACCGTCCGGCAGTTTGGAACACTCCACAACGCCTGAATACGCTTCTACTATTAGCTGGCTTGTTACTACAACCCAAATCTCCCGGAAGATCAGCCAGCTCGCGTCGCAGTGCAACAATTTCCCCTCACCACTGCCATTTGAGAACGATACGTCTAAGTGCAAATGCGTCTCACAATGTGGTCAATAGAAAAGACGTCAAAGGCGCAATCCTTCAAGCCAAGTATCGTCGGGACGCAATTCAGGTCAACAACGGCAGGAAAAAAACGCGATGGAAGAAAATCACAAACAACGCAAAACCAACCAGTATCAACGGGAAAGGCTATCGGCGTGTTGGTCCGCGGACTTGTGAGTGGAGTAGACGTTGGCGGTGCCTCGAATCCACATTCCGCTGAGGGATACTCACAACGACGGCTGGCTGAGCTGAACATAAGGCCTGCAGGGCAGTACATTGTAGAGGCAACGCCATTCGAGCACTGGGTGAAGGACGCCGAGCAAGCGTGTCCGTAAACACCGTCTGGCAGTTTGGAACACTCCACATCGCCTGAATGCGCCCCACTATTATTCGAAAATAGGTTTTATAAAACGGAGAAACTCATTATATTTATTAAAAGTTGCTTTATCACAAAGAATATCCATTTCCGGCATGGACTTTCTCACGATTTTCACTAGCCTCACAATCTTAAAGAAGTCGAGCAGTCAAGTATTACTGATGTTAGACAGTAGAATGAAACTAACCTGACGGCTGGAATGACGTTATGACATTAGAAAGACCCTGCATCTGCGGTCGCTCGCCCGGAGTGTCGACGGTTCCAGCTTGGGCTTGTGGTTGGTCGCTTAGAGTAATGGTGATCGCCTTGCACAAGCCAGCGGAGTGCTCACAACGACGCGTCTTCGAGCTGAACACGAGCGACTGCGGACAGTGCAAAACATACGCATGCCCATTCGAGCATTCAACGAACGACGTCGAGCAGTCTGCCCCGAAAACACCGTTCGGCGACGAGGAGCAGTCGATTTGGTCCCATGAAACTGAAGGAACAACCTTTTCCTAAGATCTTTTCGTAATTCCCTAAGAGTTCATACTTCCACCGGACTTCACACTACAAAACCATAGCACTTCTATTAGCATTTCCAGTTTTTTTTTTCAGAAAAAGTATATTTTAAGAGTAATCATTAAATCTTCCCCTCGTCTTCCCTCCCTCCTCCCTCCTCCCCCTCCACCTCTCATTTAAAGCATTAAGTTGTTCATTTTAAATAAGGAAAACGCAACATTCTATGAACAATAAGAATGGAAAGTGACAAAAAGATAACCCGCCTTCCTGCGCCACGCAGCTTTGGCGCCCACTTCATCATTCACAACAAGAAAACAAAGAAAAAAACACTGGCTTGTATGGTCGGACAATGACGCTGAGAAGAAAAAAACACTGGCTTGTATGGTCGGACAATGACGCTGAGAAGAAAAAAACACTGGCTTGTATGGTCGGACAATGACGCTGAGAAGAGTATGAAATGTGAAGACTGTGAGGACGCATAAGCACAGGATTTCAGTAGCTTACCTTCAGAGACAGAAGATTTTGCTGGGGTAGCATCGAAAGACATATCATCGCCACTAATCAAACAATTTTCCGCATAGACGCAACGTTTTTTCAACGGATGGAACAGTAATCCAGCAGGACACTGCCGTACGTACCCGGCACCATTCGAACAAGTTACGTAGTTTTGCGTACAACTATTCGAGTATTCGCCATCGGGCTGGCGACCACAATCTACGATACTCGCTGCAATAGCAAAGCACGTTGGAAACAACCTGCACGATAGACACAGCCGGTCCGTCATAAACGACTAAAGCAAACAGTGCACTAAAGGGAACAACAAAGGCAAAAATCAGGAAGAAACACACAAAAACCTGTAAGTTCAGTTGATGTGGTATCTGCCTGCGGAGGTGACAACGTTGTTGAAACACGATGGATCGAGGCGCATTCATGTGACGGATATTCGCAACGGCGCGTCTTCATGCTGAACAGTAATCCCGCGGGGCAATACAGAGTAAACACCTTGCCGCCCGAGCATTCAGTGAAGAATGTTGAGCATGATTCGCCATATATTCCATCCGGAAGTGAAGAGCAATCATTCAAACCTAAATATCGGACAAAAAAGAAATCCAGGAATGGAGAAAACGCATTAACTTCTCATGAATGCCCTTATCGAGGGTTGAACATGCAAAAAAGCTTTAAAAGCTGTCACTCTGGACACCACCTTAGAAGCTACTGCAACTCAACTCGCTGTAAAATGAGGCATCCGAGTCATGCCCTTCAAACCCCATCGCCCGATCAAACCGGCATTGTCCGCACAAATCCACTCCAAACAACACAGCCACAACTTTAACAAGCAAGTAAACGAACTGGACTGTTGTGAAGCCTCTGTCGAATGCTGGGCGGCAACATTTGACATGAGGTGGCACGCTCCCGTCGAGTACTCGCATCGCTTCGTTTTTGGATTGAAAACCAATCCATTTGGGCACTGGAGCACAGACGGTTGACCGTTTGAGCATCGAATGAATGAAGGCGAGCATGCTATTCCGTAGACGCCATCTGGACGTGCTCGACATTCAATTGGTCCTGTAACTATTATACAACCTGTTTACATCACAAAACCTCAACCCACAAAGAATAACATCAATCAATGGCCCAACTAAACCACAATGGATTCGTAGAAAAGCCGCAGCCACAACCTATCAATGTCTGTTATCATTCTGGCCCTACATTTCCGGGAAAGAGCATCTCAGAAAACTCATCTTGAAATTTCTGAGTTATCGAAAATGGTCCGAGCGCTTATTTTAAAATCCGTGATTTAAAATCCTTGACTCACCCTTTGTCCGAGAGCTCATTTTAAAATCCTTGATTTAAAATCCTTGATTCACCCTTTCATTTTCTGAATCTTCGAATTATGGAAAATCCCCGGCTCGTTGTCTGATCATGAGCGCTAAAACTCGGAAAGCGAAACTAAAATTCACCCATTGGAAGCGGTGAGGCAGCGGCGTAGGAGGGTTGTGGCAGGAAGACATCAACCGACTGTTGCACGCCCGCCTTGCCACACTGCTCGGGCCATACGCAATACTTCACTGACGAGTCGAAGACAAGTCCATTGGGGCACTGACGTTCATGCGCTACGCCATTCGCACAAGTCACGTATGCAGCGGTGCAGCCCGACGAATACTCGCCATTCTCTAACTTGGAGCAGTCAAAATCGCCAACTAAAACATCACAAAAACTACGAATTCATATCTATTCTTGTTAATGATAGCAATTAACGGAAAAAGAAATCTGATCTGCTAAAAACAGTAATCTCAGTGCGCCCTACTTGTGCACAGTTATTCAACTGAGGTACAAAAGGACATATGCAGCACACAGCTGCTCAAACAACGAAAATAAAAAACTGAAACGAACTTGACGGATGGGACATAGGCCCTCCAGGAGTCAGTGCCACCTTTGAGGAGACGCACTCACGCATAGGATATTCACACCTGCGATTCTGAGGACTGAACACCAGTCCAGCGCTACAATGCAGGATAAAGGCTCGGCCGCTTGTACATTCCACGTACGACGTCGAACATGCCACTCCGAATACACCTTTTTTAACCACCGAGCAGTCTATAGGTCCTACAAGTAAGGAATGCAAGATATTTTCGCGCTGAACTTTACTGCAAAAAAAAACTGCAAACGAATACCCACTTTAGATGTCAACAGCTGGTCTCTGCGCAGATGGGTAAGGGAAATGACTAACTCATTCGCAGCTAGCATAACGTCGAATGCCCAATACTAAATTCTTTCCTTCATGCTTTATCACCTCCCTAGCCCTTTCCGTGACATACAGACCATGCTTGCCCAACATCGCCTCACCGTACTGCCACCCCAGTAGTGCTCATTAGGTTAGTAACACAAGATCGTACTTACCAGCTGGCAGCGGCGATTCATTTGCAGGCAGCATAGAGAAAGGTGATTGTTCTGTTGTTCCGCTGCATTGCTCCGGCAATACGCACTGCCTCATAGAAGAATCGTAAACAAGTGATGCAGGGCAGTGACGGGCGTGCTCTGTGCCATCTATACATGTCGTGTACGTCGACGTACAGCCTGCCGAATAATCCCCATTCGAAAGACGAGTGCAGTCCAGTCGGCCGCCTAAACACACTCTCCAAAAGACAAAGCAAACCAATCTAGATATCAGCTGCTACAACCCAAAAAAAGTAAATCTGGTTTCCGCGACGGAGCCATGGATAACGGCAAGCGCTAAAAATGTCGATGATGCGAGTTTATTAACACCACTGGCAGCACGAAAGCTTAATTTCAGCCGCAGTTTCATTCAGTCAAGTTAATGAACCAGCAAATATGACAAAATTGTCGCATGCTTAGGTTTATATTCGGATACAACGGTCCAAACACTTGAGGCTAAGCGGCAACTCAATGAATTCCCTCCCAACAACCAAAAAAACCAAAACAAAGAACTATCAACTCAAACTCCATTTTCATCTAATACTCAAGTTTAGACTGAATCCAATACAATAATTTAAATAACACAACAAGCATTCACGCACAGTACAAAAATGGAATAGAAAGAAACTTGAAATTGACCAGCTTGTGAGGCAACATCCGATTGCGAAGCTGCGGGCAAGCGCGACGGGATAGCAAGTGTGGCGCCGGAAGACGGTAGAGAACAGATGCCCGTCGGATAGTCGCAACGCCGCGCTTGTGGGATGAACACGAGGCTGGTGGGACAAGATAATACCGATGCCTGTCCATTCGAACACTGCACGAATAATGTGGAACACGCCTCACCATATAAGCCATCCGATAGTTTAGAGCAATCAACTGGACCTTAAAAACCCAAGATACACAGGACCTGCTATGTGCCATCTTCCTCGACAACACTTTTGATAGATCCAGTACAGAACAGCACGCTTCGAATTCTCATCAATCCACGTCAACGGATAAGCACATTTGAAAAATGCCATTTTGGCGATGATTGACTGTTGTTGCAATTCGAAAGTGAAACGAGATAGGCTCAGTCACACCAACGAACCTTGAGCAGAGGATGTAGTATTAGCGGGTGCATTGGCAGACACGACGACTGGACTCTGAGCATTAATAGGCACGCTATTCGGCGCGATGAACTTGCTTGCGGCAACCTGAGGCGCACAACATGTATTCACGCATAACATAAAAATGGATTATAAAGAAAACTGAAACTGACCAGCTTGTGAGGCAGCATCCGATTGCGAAGCTGCAGGCAAGCGCGACGGGCTAGAAGGTGTACCACTGGATGATGGTTCAGAACAGATGCCCGTCGGATAGTCGCAACGCCGCGCTTGCGGGGAAAACACCAGGCTGGCGGGACAAGAGAACACCGACGCCTGTCCATTCGAACACTGTACGAATAATATGGAACATGCCTCGCCATATAAGCCATCCGATAGTTTAGAGCAGTCAATTGGACCTTAAAAACTCGAGATAAATAGGATCACTATGTGCCATCTTCCCCGACACACTTTTGATAGATCCAGTACTAAACAGCACGCTTCGAATTCTCATCAATCCACGTCAACGGACAAGCACATTTGAAAAATGCCATTTTGGTGATGATTGACTGTCGCTGCAATTCGGAAATGAAAACAGATACGCTTAGTCACACCAACGAACCTTGAGCAGAGGATGCAGCATTAGCGGGTGCATTCGCAGGCACGACAACTTGACCCTTGATACGCACTCTAGTCGGCGCGATGAACTGGTTTGTGGCAACTTGAGGCAATACACTCGAACATTCCCCAGGCCATACGCAACGGTGCTTAGTTTCATAGAAGACAAGACCATGAGGACATTGCCGTCTCAGCTTCGAACCGTACAAACAGGTAATATATTCCTCGAAGCAGCCCAATGAGTAGTCCCCTGTTGGCAGCTTACCGCAGTCCAAAGCAGAATCTTTAAAAAAAAAAAACCTGATATTAAACAGATCTACTAAGCAGTGATACTAAGAAATAAACATGAAAAATAAAAAATTGAGAAATACAAAGCTGGCAGACTGAGAAGAAAAAATGAAACTTTGAACAGAAAAATTCGGATGCGGAAGGCAGCAAAATGCTGAGTAAGATGGGCCGAGAAATAAACCATCACACACCAGGTATAATGTGTTGGTGTGCAGGAGTTTCTGTGGCTTCAATCAACGGCTTCACGCTAGGGGCCATGGAAATGAGTGAATTCCGGCACTGTCCCTTGGGGAAATCGCAGCGTGAAAGAACACGGTCGAAGACGAGGCCCATCGGACAAAACATGACGAACGCATGACCAGCAGAGCACTGCGTGAATGTCGCTGAGCAGTGGTCTCCATAGACGCCGTCTCGTAATAGCGTACAGTCGATCGACTCTGAAGCTTACTCAACAGTATGAGAAAACACCTCTGTAACCAATAAATATGAGTTTCGGAATACGATAAACTTGCGATCATCCTTTTCGAGAACGACAGCACAAAGAAATGTGATCACTTCTAATTAACTGGACATGAAAATTACGTTCGAGAAGACATCGCAATGCAGCAGCCTCGAAGCGATTTCGCGAATTTAATTCCTCGAGGACACATAAGGACAAGCATGATTTACACTTCCTATGCAAATCAATGCACAAAACAACAGGCACTACTACACTCAATCAAAGATGACAGAACGCACCTTGACTGAAAGGTCGAGAAGCTGTCGGCAAGGTAGGCTCGACAACGGGTACCGTTAACGTCGGTAGGTAAGTTGGAGCACTAGCGATGCCGCAATCCGAAGAGGGGAAGTCACACTGTGATGTCTTCGAGTTAAACACTAATCCTGCTGGACAGAATGCCGTCTGGCGACGACCGTTTGCGCAATATGTGAACGAGTTAGCACACGGGGTCCCGTATACACCATTGGGTGACGATGAACAATCAACTGAGCCTAAAATGCGTATAAAAGATCATGTAACCGCGAATCGTAAGTATCAACCTGCTGAACACAACCTAATAGCTAAAATTTCTTTTTCCTCTAAATTCTTTCTTCAACACCCGTTTGCCATCCTCAGAAATAATGGAAAATTCCAGAAAAGTCAGTTCATAACGTGCCTTGATGGAAAGGAACTTGAGCTGTTGGAACGGTAGGCGCAACGGTAGGCACGACCAATGAAGGTACATAAGCCGAAGCGCTAGCAACATGGCACTCAGTAGATGGGAATTTGCACCTCGAGGCGTCCACATCAAAGACCAGCCCGGCAGGACAATAAGCCTTGTGCGCGTGACCACTCGAGCAGCGCACGAACGAATTTGCACATGCACTTCCGTATACGCCGTCAGGCAAAGATGAGCAGTTAACAGCACCTGTAAAGTCATTCATTACAACGCGTCCAATGCTATACAGCAATGAACTAAACCTATCAGAAGCAAACACCGCATTTTTGCTCACTCTAACCCATATATTAACCTTACCATTTTTCCTCATTTAGTTCAAACTCATCGTCTCTTGCCACCTTACCTATTCCTTCCGCCTTATCTTTCGCAACTGGAACTGATTTTAAAACAAACTTCACTGACTCACATCCCCCAACGACATCGTCAATATATGTATCGTTGTCTAATAACTTCAGCACAAACTGATGCTGCCTTCATCAGATCTTTTCTCATAAGGAAGCAACTTCGCTCCAACTAACTCCCGACGCACCACTAAGAGCCCTCTGTGTCCTCCAGACACTCATACTTACCGCTGGATGGTGGAAGCCGCGATGGCGTATTCGCTAAGGCTGGAGAAGCGTGTTGTGAAACTGAACCTGAAGATGCAGTTTCAGCAGCAGAAGATGGAGAAGCAGGTCGCGTAATGAATGCAGCTTTATCGGTAGAACATTCATGGTTGGGGAATTTGCATCTCGAAGCGAGCAAATCAAAGACGAGTCCCGCGGGGCAATGCATCACGTGTTTTTTGCCATTCGAACAATGCACGAAGCTTACGGCACACGACGATCCATAAATGCCATCGGGCAATGACGCGCAATCAATCGCATCTAAAACTGCATCAAATCCAATCAAGATAAATTTGGGATGCTACCAGGTCAGAAGACCAAGATGCTTATAAATTAATGAGACGGAAAGAAATCACATTTGTGGGAGTCGCGTTATGCAGTCGCACGTGACGCACATTCTCCCTTCAGTTCAACAATTGCGTACCCGCACGTGTGTGCGACAGGATTACGATCAACACCACTTTGAATGTTTCACATCTCGTTCCAGAACAAAGTGAGATGAAATGGCTAACGTGGGAATATTCTCAATCAAACTTTCAAAATTTTGAAAAACCACAAGGAAATTACTCACTTGCATAAGGCTCCCGCTGCACAGGTGCAACTGTGGGAGAGGCTGCTGGAACAGGTGGCATCCTCTTGCCGGGAACACACTGTCCAATCAAAAAATCGCATCTAGAAGAAGTAACGTCAAAGACGAGTCCGGTTGGGCACTGCATCATGTGGGCCTGATTGTTTGCACATTGCACAAAAGTCGTGGCACACGCCGAACCGTATATACCATCCGGTAGAGTTGAACAATCAATCGCCCCTACAAAAAACTGCAGAAGTGCCCGCGGCATTTTTTAGGAACCCTATTTCATAAAAGTAATTTTATAAATAAAGTCACACCCAGACATCACTTCGTATCTACTTCAGCTTACTTTACAAACTCGATTTCAAAGCTATCAACATATTTCCAATATGCTTAAGACTATATCATATATAAAACCATCTCCAAAAATATTTATATGAAGTACCTCTCACATTTTTTGCGCACCAAACACCCCTTTCCATGTCACTGTTTCCTGCAGCAGCTCTCTAAGACAACCGACCTTAGCTAAGCCGAGAAATGTAGCAATCAAACAGTTTAGAAAGACCGCCTGAAACAAAAATATTGATGCCGCTTTACAACGGGTGATAGAGGAAGAGGCTAATTAACAATGAAAACAATGTAGTATGTACAAACTCAACCTCAATCGAAAATTCAGTGAGATCAGACGATGAATCAAACCTCGTTCCAATTCCAGCTCATTCAACCATGCTCCTATCATGGGAGTAAGTCATACGCAGCATACCTAAGCAAAAGGTCGAAAGAATCGGTGCACCCAACGACCCCTTTCCCCTTCCCCTTCCCCACACGCATGCACAGTTTTCATCGACTAGGCTAGTATACGAAGAGTGCAGCAAAGCAAGGTGATATACATACCACTGACTGATGTTTGCGTCCGAGCAGTAGGTGTACCACCGACTGATGTTTGCGTCCAGGAAGTAGATTTCGGCGGAATAGAAGTGTGCGTGACAGAAGAGTACCTCTCCCTTTCTATACATTCAGTTGGCTCTACGCAGTGGTGCACCGAATTGTCGAACACGAGCCCGCCAGCACACCTTCGCTTCTTTTCGATTCCATTATGGCACGACAGGAATTCAGGCGAGCAGCCCATTGAAAAATCGCCGTCTGGCAAAAGTCTACAATCCACTGCGTGGCCTGCAATTTTTAAAAAAAGCAGTATTCTCCGTAAAAATCAACTGTCCCGCTTATAGCCGCGGTTGTATAGCAAACTTCAATTTACTTTTCCGGCCAGCCCCTCGAATGTCGTTGACCCTCGAAGAGTCACTGCGCTCAGCAACCACCCGAGTCATCCACCCACACAACTGGCGTTACAGCTCAAGAACAAAAACAAGCAGCGAAGGACAAACCCGGCTGCAAATATCGAATGAGACGAGATGGTTTCACGACAAACGGCGTCGAAGAAGCGGAGCAACGCGCAGACGGATATGCGCATCGTGACACCGAAGGACTGTATACCAGTCCGTATGGACACTTGTGCACCACCGAAAAGCCATTAGAGCAGATGACGTAGGAAGCTGAACACTCCTTTCCGTACAAACCATCCAACTCGAATGAGACGAGATGGTTTCACGACAAACGGCGTCGAAGAAGCGGAGCAACGCGCAGACGGATATGCGCATCGTGACACCGAAGGACTGTATACCAGTCCGTATGGACACTTGTGCACCACCGAAAAGCCATTAGAGCAGATGACGTAGGAAGCTGAACACTCCTTTCCGTACAAACCATCCAACTCGAATGAGACGAGATGGTTTCACGACAAACGGCGTCGAAGAAGCGGAGCAACGCGCAGACGGATATGCGCATCGTGACACCGAAGGACTGTATACCAGTCCGTATGGACACTTGTGCACCACCGAAAAGCCATTAGAGCAGATGACGTAGGAAGCTGAACACTCCTTTCCGTACAAACCATCCAACTCGAATGAGACGAGATGGTTTCACGACAAACGGCGTCGAAGAAGCGGAGCAACGCGCAGACGGATATGCGCATCGTGACACCGAAGGACTGTATACCAGTCCGTATGGACACTTGTGCACCACCGAAAAGCCATTAGAGCAGATGACGTAGGAAGCTGAACACTCCTTTCCGTACAAACCATCCAACTCGAATGAGACGAGATGGTTTCACGACAAACGGCGTCGAAGAAGCGGAGCAACGCGCAGACGGATATGCGCATCGTGACACCGAAGGACTGTATACCAGTCCGTATGGACACTTGTGCACCACCGAAAAGCCATTAGAGCAGATGACGTAGGAAGCTGAACACTCCTTTCCGTACAAACCATCCAACTCGAATGAGACGAGATGGTTTCACGACAAACGGCGTCGAAGAAGCGGAGCAACGCGCAGACGGATATGCGCATCGTGACACCGAAGGACTGTATACCAGTCCGTATGGACACTTGTGCACCACCGAAAAGCCATTAGAGCAGATGACGTAGGAAGCTGAACACTCCTTTCCGTACAAACCATCCAACTCGAATGAGACGAGATGGTTTCACGACAAACGGCGTCGAAGAAGCGGAGCAACGCGCAGACGGATATGCGCATCGTGACACCGAAGGACTGTATACCAGTCCGTATGGACACTTGTGCACCACCGAAAAGCCATTAGAGCAGATGACGTAGGAAGCTGAACACTCCTTTCCGTACAAACCATCCAACTCGAATGAGACGAGATGGTTTCACGACAAACGGCGTCGAAGAAGCGGAGCAACGCGCAGACGGATATGCGCATCGTGACACCGAAGGACTGTATACCAGTCCGTATGGACACTTGTGCACCACCGAAAAGCCATTAGAGCAGATGACGTAGGAAGCTGAACACTCCTTTCCGTACAAACCATCCAACAACGACGAGCAGTCAATAGACTCTACAATTTAAACAAATAAAGGGAACATTTACGACAATTTGTTGTTCCTTTTTATCTACTCATTTTCGGAAAATCACTTTGCTTTAACTTCAAAGAATACCCACGTTAAGCACAACAGACTATGCAATGTAACCAACAGTGCCGGAAGACCTTCAATGACAAACGCTATCGAGCACAAAAACTAGCCCCCAACAATTCGCCCACCGCTCACCCCAAGTGAAATACCTCTGCTGCTCAAAAAACTGACCGGAATGAACGGCATCAGCGACCGGTCGAGCCACATGCACAGACGGTCCAAACGGTTTTGCATCAAGGCCGGAGGTGCACTGTTCTGGCCACACGCACTGCTTCGCGGTGGTATCAAAAACAAGCCCATCCTGACATCTGCGTTTCACTTCGAAACCGTCAACACACGATACGTAATTCGGTGTACAGCCCAAAGAGTAGTCGCCATCTGTCAGCTTTGAGCAAGCGATCAAATCACCTACAAATGAACTCCTCGCTCAGCGGTACATTAAAACGACGCCAAATGAGTCAGTTCCTTCTTAGCTTCGGCACATACCTCAACCCCACCGTGCAATCGTTACATATGCACGAAAGCCTCGCTTCCCGACCTTCAATTCCTATTTTTTGGCCGTTCCCGCCCCCCTTCCTGCGTAGAGAGCCGATCGCTTCGCAACCCCCCTCCCCCCACTGAAAATCGATCTTTTGTTTCAAGAGACCAGATTCGCTAACTTACAACTTTCGACGCAGGCAACCTCAGGGACCACGTAGTGATTCTGAAGGCGACAGGATTAATTTGCTCTAGGTTTCAGGTTTCAGTAACATGAAACAAGCATCAACATACCATCCCGGCTAGACGCTGTCACTGCTATATCAGCCGTATAAGCAGATGTCCCGGAAGGTTGACCAGCGCAAGCACGGCTAGGAAACTCGCATCGGCGGGATTTCGGATTGTAGATTAGGCCCTGAGGACATTTCCTGGTGATGGACAAACCGTTCGTGCACAATACGAACGTATTCTCGCACGCTCTGCCGTAAATACCGTCCGGAAGTGCGGAACAGTCCACTGAAAAATGAAAATGGAAATGATGCCCCGGTTACATGAGCAGACAAATTCTCAAACTACAGGAAAACCAAAGCCTGTTCAACCACTCCTCTTTCTCACTCCCTACCCCACCCCACCCCCTTAAACCTCCCCTCGGTCATCCCGGATCAAAATGACATACTCCGAACTTTGTACGAAGCACTTGAAAAGAAAATATGGGCGAAGAATAAAACTTGGTGCCTTTTCTCCTTGTACTTCGTAAATGGACAAATCCTTTATCAGCTCACTCTTACCACAAGAAAGATTTTTGGCCTAAAGAACCTGTCCGTTCAGTGGGAAGCTTCAGCAGCTACGGAGATGTAATAGAAACTGTCAAGACAAAAACCTGGCGATGGAAGTCTTTCCGATGGACGTTCTTCATGCACTACAGCAGGTTCTTGCTGGGCACTCGTTGAAGTAGTCGTCTGAGCAGAGGAAGTAGTGGGAGGCGTATTCTCCCCGAAACACAGCCCGTTTGGATATTCGCAACGTTTCGTTGCCCCATTAAACAGCAGCCCAGTGGGACATTGTTTCAAATATCCTATCCCGTTCGAGCACAACGTAAACGCCGGAGAGCAACTGGACCCGTAAGCACCATCGGATAACCTCGAACAGTCCATCTCGCCTGCATAACAAACCATCGTGAAAGAGTGCCCTCGATAACGGCCCAGTTGGAGAGGGTGGAATGATGATTTCCGAAAACTAAAGATTTTTGCACTCTTTACTTTTGCCGCCACCGTCCAAACATTCTTAGTTTTTTTTTTTAACTGATGCCGACAGACCTGATACATATGTTTGGCGAAAACGAGAATCACCCTGCAGAACAGAACGCGATGGGGTCACGGTTGACCTCTGAATGCGTTGTTGTTGAGCGGTTGGTATAGTCAACTGCATATTGACTGCGCATCTCTCCGGCCATACACATTCGCTCGCTATAGTGTCAAAGACGAGACCTGCACAGCAAGACCGCTAACTCACAACTTTCGATGCAGATAAACTTAGAGATCAAGTAATGACTCCGGAGGTGACTGGATTAATTTGCATTCGGCGAGAGGTTTCAGGAATATGAAACAAGCATCGACATACCATTCTGGATAGATGCTGTCACCGCTATATCAACCGTATAAGCAGACATCCTGGAAGGTTGATCAGCGCAAGCACTGCTCGGAAACTCGCATCGGCGGGATTTCGGATAGTAGATTAGGCCCTGAGGACATTTCCTCACAATGGACTGACCATTCGTGCACATTACGAACGTATCCTCGCACGCTCTGCCGTAAATACCGTCCGGAAGTGTAGAACAATCCACTGGAAAATGAAAATGGCTATCATAAAATGCGCCACAAAACAACAAAGACTATATACAGGAAATGATGCCACCGTTACATGGGCAGACAAACTTTCAAAGTACAGGAAATCCAAAACCTGTTCAACCACTCCTCTTCCCCACCCCCTACTCCACCCCATCCCCTTCGGATCGAAATGACATACTGCGAACTCCGTACGAAGCACTTAAAAAGAAAATATGGGCGAAGAAAAAAACTTGGTGCCTTTTCCCCTTGTACTTCGTAAATGGACAAATCCTTTATCAGCTCACTCTTACCGAATGTTCTGACCACACGCATATGTGCTGAGTGTTGTCGAAAACCGTTGCTTCAGGACATCGTCGCTTATATTCCGCTCCATTTGCACAAGTCACGTAGTCTGCCACACAGCCCCATGAGTAATCACCATTAGGCAGCACGCGGCAGTCGATTTGGCCTTCTGCAATACCATCGAAGCACGGCGCTTCAAACCAGAAGAGCGTTTTACGATTTTACGGTGACATCTGGATGCTTGGTGATAGTTGTGTAAGTGAAACCTTCGTACATATAACAGAAACTGGCTTTTTTCTCTGGATGTTTCATGACGTTGAATAGCGTAAACCATGATGTTGAATCGCAATGTGAGTAACGCATAGTAACCGCAACGCGTAACATCCGCCTACCGTCTTTTCTGTTAGCGATATTATCTACTCCATGAGAAGTGCAACTGTGGCATTTAGTAAAGAAATAAAAGTCAAAATCGTGCAGCACACCTGAAGCAACTGGAAGAGCTGTTGATGCAGATGTTGGTTGTAGCTGCCCTTGCGCTTGCCCGTTTGTGCATTCAGACGGCGGGTACTCACAGCGTGACGTCTTCGCCACAAACACTAGTCCAGGAGGGCATTTCAACGGGACCATTCTACCGCTGGAACACGCCGTGAACCATTTGTCGCAAGTCCGTCCGTAAGTTCTGTTCGACATGCCGGAGCACTCCATTGCCTCTACAAGCATTGTCAAACTCAAAGCTATATTGGTGGCAGTGAAAATGTTGGAAAAAACGAATTCTTCCTTGCTTCACGATCTGGACAACAACAAACTACTTCCCCGTCATAACTTTGGTTTATGCAATCCAACATCACGAAACATTCGGAGAAGAGAACCAATTCCCGTTATATACGCAGGTTCCACTCAAATAGCCATCACCAGACATCAAACTTTCACCTGGAGCACCAATTTCATTACGCTTTTGAAAAACTATATGCAATATAGTAACGCATAGCAAATGCGTTACATTTGCCCACCGTCGTTTCTGTTAACGATATATCCACTCCGTAAAGAGCGCGACGATGACATTTAATAAAGAAATGAGGGCCAAAATCGTGCGGCATACCTGAAGCAACTGGAGGAGCTGTTAATGCAGACGTCGGCTGCAGCTGCTCTCGCGCTTGCCCATCTGTGCATTCAGACGGCGGGTACTCACAGCGTGACGTCTTCGCCACAAACACTAGTCCAGTAGGGCATTTTAACGGGACCATTCTACCGTTGGAACACGCCGTGAACCATTCGTCGCAAGTCCGTCCGTAAGTTCTGTTCGACGTGCCGGAGCACTCCACTGCTTCTACAAGCGCTGTCAAACTCAAAGCTATATTGGTGGCAGTGAAAGGATGTTGAAAAAACGAATAATTCTTCCTTGCTTCAACACCATATGGTCACACGCCTTTCCCGAGACTTAAACAACCCGGACAGCAGTAAACTACTTCCCCGTCATAAGCAACCTCGCACTGCTTGTGGTGACTGAACGCATAAACACCAGTTTTCTTTTAAACATGCTCAGATAGTAACATACCACCTGTTTAGGCAGCAACACAGTGGACGCGGATATAGAAGCCTAATGCATACTGCATCCTTAGCACTATACGTGCCCGAATGCCAACAGGCTGCACTCTCAAATGGCTCAACAAAAAAACAAAATCACAACGATATACCTTGTGCCGCGGGAGTAGGAGGCTTCGTGGCTTTAAGCTGATGCGGAAATTTCGCGACATGTACTCTGTCTTGCCCGCATTGCTCTCGCCAAGTGCACTGCTTGGAGGTTGTATCGAAGACAAGACCTGAGGGGCAATGACGCTGCTGTGCGATGCCGTTGTAGCACGAAAAGTACTCGTTGCTGCATGCTTCTGCGTAATCTCCGTCAGCAAGCGATGCACAGTTCACCTTACCGCCTGCAATAAGTTCATGACGTGAAAGTATTCCCTCAAAAAGAGGTCGACACAACAAATTGCTAGCCAATTCACATTGGTCGTCAATCCATTCCGCCTAGATATTTCTAGCACGCAACGCAACTCTTTCAACCTAAAAAAAAAACCCAACCATCCCATTAAGCTTGAACCTAGCCATTTTATTAGGCAGCCTAACTTTAGTCGCGAACGCGCTTCATACCTTTCCGTGTCACCTTTCCGGCTTACCGGCGCTGACTAACTCCCGATCACTACTGTTGCACCAACGAGGGTACTTGTACTCTTTGCACTGTAGTTTAGTGCGAGGGTGTCGATATCAATTTTCGAAAAAAGAAGCGCCATATATTGAGACAAAAGCACGGTCTACTATAAGCAATAATGCCACCGTGGCAGCGCCACCCCATATGTCGAGCCGTGCCCAGTATGTCAGTGTACGAGCTAGTTTCACAATGAAACGCACCCAGCACGGCCGGTTGTTCCGGGGGGACTTTCTGCTGAGTTGTTGACATGCGCTGATCTTCGAACGTGCCCGAGCTGACGCATCCCTCGGTAGGATTGTCGCATCGACCCGCCTCCTCGCTGAACACCATACCGCGCGGACAGAATTCCAAACTCAAACTCTGAAGGCACAAACTTTTGGTAAACCTTTGCACGTTAGAAATTTAAACTCCAAGTGGCCGCATGCGATCGCAGAACACATTAAACAAATAACCTCCGTCCTCCTCAATATAAGCACATGAAACTGTCCTAGCACCAGCCTCTGCACCCATCTGCGGTTTAATTTCGTAGGTATAGGGATCTAATCGAAGGCTTAACAGAGAAGGCAGGTTCCACCGAAACAGCGAACGGATACCTGCGAAAAGCAGTAGAAGAATTTATTCGAGCAATGCGCTAAGGCATATGCGCCATCTCGCCGCCCCTCGCATGACAACAAAGCGTGTTCGCTAGGACCACGTGACGCTGCCGAGGGCGTCACCGTGGTTGGCTCTTCGGTCTTCCGCCTTAAACGATAAGAATATTTGACATCTAGTTGCACTGGTTTATTTTACAAAGTGCGATTTAAAAATCCCACCCTTTCCTCTGCATGGAGAATCACACCGTGTACTAACTCAGCGTGAGTTTATTTAAAAATTGAAAAACCAACAGTTAGCCTCAAGTATTCAATTATCTGAGTGCCAATAAATTCTTCAAAACCTGGGGCTTGAGCGGTCCGGGGACAAAGATGACAACAGCCTCAAAACCCGAATGAATAACAGCCCCAAAGGTCTCGAGCTATCACGTCATTTTATGCACATGTGCATAAACAGCTAGACACTGGTTCTTTGGAAGGTGAGAAAGAAACGAGTAAGAAACGAGCACAAATCGACGAACTCACTTGACGATAACTGCTTCCTTATGCACACCGCACTCGCTGTTGTGGTCGCAAACCTTGCGACCCGGAGAGAATGCCAAGCCTTTCGGACACTTCTGCACGACCGGATGACCATTCCAGCAGTAGATGAACTCATTTGAACATGGTCCGATAGCATAAACCCCGTCAGCAGAGCTATTGCAGCTCTGAGAACCAGGTGCCATCTGCTCGCTAAAATCATTCAAATTAAGTCCAAAAGACCACTTTTAAAGAGCAATGCAAGGAGCTCATATACGACAAAGCGGAATATTCTCAAACAAGCAAATTCGACCGGAAAAAAAAATCTCCCAGATGCCCGAATGACTTGATTTCCCTCCCGAGACCCTATGACCGATAACCTAGTCATCACCCCCACCCCTTCCAATACATCTGTTCATAACCTTCAACAATTAACATCCTGGCCCAACCCGGTGACGATAAGCTTTTTATGGAATGACGGAAAAAGGCCCGACCTTGTCTGCGCAGGCGTGACATAAACGGCCGTTGGTGGTAGTGGTGTTGTATTTCTATCCTTCGAGCCGCAAGTTGCCACATTACCAATGAAGTCACAACTTCCCGTTTCGGCATTGAACACCAAAGTTTCAGGACAAGACATTGCTGTCGTCACTCCATTCTGAATTTCTCTCATTTCAAATCCAAATAAAACGAAAAAACACTTGGTACGCCACCCAGACATACCTTCAGTGGGGAAACGAGCCACTACAAAAATCAACTCCAATAACACGCAACTCTCTTCAAACAAAAAAAACGCTCCATTGAATCGATCCGATATCGGGAAGTACTGACAAATAAAAACGCGAGGTTGGGTAAGGAATGAACAAATCCGTAAAGGACTCACACTACAAGTGTAGAAAGTTGATGCGCACGGCCGATCTGGGTAATTTCCGTCCGGCTTGTTCGAGCATCCTCCCACAACGACTGCTGCTGTTGGCCGCAAAGCCTCTCGCGCTGGCATATGACTGCAAAAACAGGCTACGGTCTAGTTCAAGTGGCAAATCTAGCGCATAACTAAGTCAGGACACACCTCCACCTGTTCCTCTGCTTGCATCGAAGCTACCTTTGCCCTCCAAAAGATTCCCGGAGTAATCGTAATAAACAACTCAAACGCAAACCCACAAACAGAGCCATAAGTCGGATTCAGAAAGACAGTTCAAGTCACATACAAAAAAACACCTTGGCATCGTTGTGAAAGCAGCCACCCGTCCACTTGTAATCGATCCACCACCGAAGCATGCTGGCACATTGGCACTATAATCGCAGGACGCCTTTTGGGTGTTGTACACGAGTCCTCTAGGACACGAGAACGAATATGCGACCCCATTCGAGCACAAGATATACGTGGCAGAACACTTGCCAGAGTAAACGCCATCCCGACGACCCGCACATCTCGAGTCTGCACGACACACAAACATATATATTACACTCATTCCAAAACCACCTTTTATTTGTTAGACGACAAATTCAAAAATACTTTTCACAGGAAAAGTCGATTATGGGGAAAGACCTTGACATGGCGACTGAAAACTGCTGAATCGAATTGTTCGAATTCACCGATGCCACCCACGCTTGTGATTTGAAAGATTCTGCGACTCACTTCAAGATATACTCATGTATGTACTGTCACATTCGCAAGAGAACTGAGAACTTCTAGTTCAAAATCCAGTATAAAGCTGAACAACAAGCAACCCTTCACGGGTCGTGCGACCTCTACAGATCGTTTAGCGCTGATACCACTTCTAAGTAAAATCCGAGTACGAAGTCAGTGCACCATTCTTTTCTATCAAATAGTATGAATACACTCAGTTATATTACTGACGGGATACTGTCCTGGACGACGATATAATACAGCGCAAACATATTTTGGTGACAGCAAACACCCCACCGATCTATACCGATGATTATTGGCTCACCTCCAGGTGCAGGATCACGCTTGCGTGGTGACACATCCTCTGCGGTCTTAGGGAGCACTTGGTCGCATTCTGGAATTCTTTTGCGGAAGTCGCAAAACGAACTTTTGGAGTTGAAGAAAAGGCCAGGTGAGCAGCTAGTAAGTCGAGTTGTACCCTCGTAGCATACTACGTAGTCCGCAAGGCACCTGCCCAGTGGATGCGGTCCGTTTGGAAGCACCGCGCACCCGGACGCCGGTCTTGCGGTCACGATTGGAGCCACCACCCTTTCAGTTGCATGTCGCGCCCCGCTGCAAAAAAAAAACGTCCACTTTTTACTTTATGATAACACTTACATTTTCCATGCTGTAATCCAACAGACGTAACACCTCACATAAGCCAACACAAGGCGAACAAAGCAGCTAATTTTAAGAACAACATTCCAATATTCCAGAATAATCCAACATTTCAATACATAACACTTCAGACAACTTTTTTAGTTCAGTAAAAGAAAAACTGCTAACACTTGGTTAGGTTAGGCTCCTTGCTTTGTCACGGACATTCGGAGGGCGCCCCATACTAAACATAGATTACACATTGAAGACTGCATGTATCTATAGTCAACAGTCCGGAATCTCATGGTCCTGGACCACAAATGAACCGTAGACAACGGACACAATATGAAGAATAAGCCAGAACCTCAGGTCAGCAGTGCCTCTGCAGGCTGCAACCTTTTCGCGGAAATCGCAAAGACCAGAATTAGCATCGAACACCAGACCAGCTGAACAACTCATGTAAGATGCAATGCCACTGTAACATGCAAAGTATCGAGCCGCACATCCTTCCGCGTACAAACCGTCGGCCCGATTGGAGCAAACCGAAACTGAAACGAAAATTGTATACCGCATTCAAACAATTACATATTTCGCACAAATCCCATTAATCCACGTGAACGCTTGTGTTTTCAAACATGAAACGAACTCTCTTCATTGAGCTTCATTGAACTTCTATAAAGAAATATTTTAAAAAAGAACAGAACAAAGAATTCCATAAAGCTTCTTGTACCGCTGTGTGTACCAATAAAACGTTCAAATTCCAACAGCAAACCTTGCCCTCCACTTGATGGGACTGCAGAGGCTGTCCTAGTCCCGCCTTGCGCGCAATGCCTGTTGTTGCGCCTGAAATTAAATAAGACTGAGGGCGCTAACCAGAATTCAAGACACCCGTCCAATCTACTCCTCGGTTTCAATCCCACTCCCCCCGCCCCCGCGCTGCTTTCCATGGAGAGAACGAACCAGTGACAAGAACCAAGCATGGATTCATCCTACTTTTAATAGCATCTTCACCTTGACAAACAACACTTCTCCCCAACATTTTCGAAACTGTAGCAGAGACGCGCAAGCGTACCTGAAATCACATCTGCCTGCATCAGGATTGAAAACGAGGCCATGGGTACACTTCGCGAAAGAGGTGGCGCCTTTCCAGCAGTGGAAATAACCGGGCGAGCAGGGTTCCAACGAATACAGTCCATTCTTCAGTACCGAACACCCAGACGCTGGACGTGACTCAGTTCCCGCCGCCGCTATTGGGGCTCGCGTGCTACTGATGTAAGGCGTTCTCGTAGTCCTGAAAGTCATCACCGATTCGATAAGCGACAACCGTATTCATTACTCAACTCTTCCTTCCCCTTCACCTCCGCCTCCCCCACCGCCCATCATTCTGGTAAATCTTGTCCGACTCATCAAATGCCTTATTCATTCCCAAAAACACTTCGTAATTCTCCAAGGGTTCGAACGGCAACTATTATATAATTCCACGCGGCTAACAGCTACGAATCCACTCATGAATCATCCAATCGCTCACCAAGTGGTACGCATATGCGTGAAGGGAGGAATGCTGGGAGTTCGTGGTGCCACGTCGCGCGATTTCCCACCACACACCTGGACAAACTCGCGATAATCGCAATGTGCAGTGTCCGTGTTGAAAACTAGTCCGATGGGACAGACAAAATCCGAGGACAACCCGTTGGAACAAGCATAGTACTTCTCGGAACACTTATCAGTGTAAAAACCATCCGGCTTGCCTGCGCATTTCTCTAAAACAACATATCACAAATTATGCTCGAAGTAAGCGGAAAAATCCATCAAATTGTCGCTGCGTAGAAACGCGAAATTAAAGAAACCACTTTTGCCATACAATTAATTATAATAGTGGAAGATGAAATCCATCTCCTCAAACTGCTGGAAGATGCACTCAAAAATATTTATGAATTAATCTACTTCATGAACAGAGCATTTGCCAATCCAGCCAAGTCAAGAGCGATTAAAACAAACTTCCATCAAAAACAAATCGCCAATGGTTGGAACTTTTACACTTTAGAACTGCGGCCTGATCCTCCACTCAGTTTTATACGCAGACGTGATATCGTAACCTCTGCTATACAGAAGGTCTTCTAAGTAAGGATACCTCCGTCGGTGGAAACAGATGTCATGTGTGGCCGTGATGCATCCTTGGCCTTCACTCCCACTTTCTGGTCGCATGAGGGAGTGTTTTCTGGATGATCGCACTGGCCCGTTCGACCATTGAAGACGAGATCCGAGCCGCAAGATGACAAGGACGTTGCTCCTGCAGTACTCCCAACATAACACCACCGACGCTACGAATAACGAGAATGAGGTAACATTTACCAGCATCTCACTACGCCAACCGTTTCTATGAACCAAGATGACACGTCACTAGCGGCTCAGAGACAGCAATCAAAAAAGTCACAGCATCATTACCAATTTTTGCATTATCAAGTAAACGTGCTTCCTAAGAAAGCAAAATTAGAACGACATAAGGCATGCTGGCAATAAGATCATCAAAACGCTGTTGCCTTTGCGGAATTCCACATTTCTCAGTTTCACTGAGACGCCGATCCGACGCACTGCGATAAATGTCAAATATGTAAAATTAAAGAATTCCTTACCGTTGGCACAGTAAACGAACTTTCGGTAACACTTGAGCAACTCATGCGGTCCGTCAGGAAGCATAGCGCAGCTGGTCCGGGCATGACCTTCGGGTACTTGTGCCGTAGGGACGAAGTTGGCAACCTTCGGCTCATAGTGTCTGGAAAGCAAATATTGGATACTGGGTATGCAAGTGATCCAGAAAAAGGAAATCGAATCGTTTCAGCACACTTACAGCACTTTACATTTGCGGATTCCTAACCGTACAAAACACAGCTATATAAACATGTCCGTAAGACCAAATCATTTATTCGACTGCAAACTAACCTTGTGCAAAATGCATAATTAATGAAAAAAAGCAGAGGAAACATGCATAACCGCATCAGTACAACGCCTTTCAGGTAAATGAAACATCCGATTTAGGTTTTGCACGTAGTGTATGTGAGATGTACATAAGAAGCTGCCCTAGCGCAAAGCTCACATAAGGTAAACATGCCTAACTCAACTATGCCAATGAGGCAGAAACTAACTCTTCAGAAAAAGTCGCCACTCGTTTGTATGCTTCCATGCATTCGGGTTCCTCGTTGACAGGAACACAACGCTTCAAGCCGCGGCTGAAGACATGGCCGTGTGCACACTTCACGATCACGCCCTTACCTCTAAGGCAAAGTAGGCATTTGTTCGAACATTTTGATATAAAATGGCGACCATCTGACCGCCCTTTGCATGCCGGCTGCTCCGCATAGTGCTCCATGAATGAGTACGCTATACCTGCAAAGCAGAGAAAGGTTATGCGATGCAAACGGACCTCTAAGTTATTAAGGTAAGACACACACCATTAAAAAAACAACCACAGCTCAAAGTGCATCCTGCTTCACTCCCCTCTTGAATCCTCTTGAATCCCACCTCATCATCTATTTCACCTAGACATCACCCTTCCTCATCGTCTGCCAATAACGTTCGCAACGATCGGCAAAACATTAAAAAGCTCATCAATGCGCGCGGATGCCATCAACACTGAGATAAAATCGGCGCATATTTCGCACAAATTTTGGGCGATTGAGATACGGGCGATAATTTGGGCGATATTGAGGGCGATATGAGATTGGAAAAATGAAATGGTACAGGATCGGAAAAAAACAACACCAAGCTTTTTCCTAAATAAACCCCTCTTAACGAACTCGGTGACGATGACGAGCTCTTCCTTGATTCACCATGCGAACACCACCGTTAACGGCCTGAATGGTTCCCCTCAACGTTCCGTCAACCAGCTAGCTCCCTACCAACACTCATACACATAAATGCTAGTACTCCTCCATCTCCCATAGGCTTAAATTCCCCGTTTCCCATATGCCCTCACCCTCCAAACATATTACGGCCAGAACGTATCCAATTTTCACGTATGTTTAAAACTACCTGCATCGCTTAATTTAGCCTGCCCGTACGAACTCGCGCGTCCGTAAACAAAATGAGCTCTCCACTCACGTCTTCCTTGGATTCGCGAACGTCTTCCATGTCTGCTTGATGGGTCCACCGATTTATCCATTGCTGGATGGCTTTCCTTTGAGATCGGAATCATTGGCACGGTTGGAGTAGGTAATGCAGCAGTGTAGGTGGGGAAGGTGTTCACAAATTCTGGTGAAACCGTCGGAACGGTGGCGTGTACCATTCCTTCTTTAGATGAGTGGGTGCTCTCCTCTCTCTGCTTCACGAGGCTGAAGTTAAACAATGAAATCAACTGATAAGAGGAACGTTGGAGACCGATGAAGTGCAGTTTCCGCCCAGAAGAAGGTCTGCTTTAAGCACTGCACCACAGTTCGTCGTTCACTGAACTCAAATTCGCCTACGGAAACATGAAAATCAAACAGATCGGTTACAATAAAGTTCTGACCGAGAAGTGTTCATAACAAACCTACAATGGCGGGAGACTGCAAATCCGTAAAGCTACTCTCCCGAAAACTAACAGAAACCACACCATAAGAGAAGTAGGAAACAATGAAAGTGCTATCGAATACCGAATCAACAGCGAGAAAATAATGACCAGATAGAAAGAAAACTAACTGGGCGCATGCCTGCATGTTTTCTGGATAAGCGCATCGAGCGGTGCTCACGTCGAACACCAAACCATGAGGGCAAACTTGTTTCACTGGAACACCGTTTGCGCAAATCCAAAACGTCCGGCTACAAACAATTCCGACCGCGCCGTCTTTCGTGCACAACACTCCACCGTTAGCATCATGCCTTAAGGCAAATTCATCATAAGTTTTATGGAAGCATGCTCTCACTTGTCGATGATGCGACGAGAACTAGAAACTCGATTCTCGAACCAACTTCGGAAACCAATCGGTGCTCGATAAACGCATTGAATAGCTCTGAGCAAAACCATCTCTATGACATTTCTCAGTCGTGACTCTCGCTGTCCGAAGGAAAGCTGACACAGTAAAAGAAAGCAAATGAGTGCTTTTTGCAACTCCTCTGATGAAGTGCTTTATTAGCATTCCCCCCCCCCTCCCACCTCTTTTCTTACGTTGCAATAAGATAATAAACCTAACAATAAAATGACGCCCCCTTTAGAACAAAAAAAAACTGACTGTGCAAAAAAAAAACCATAGCACTTTTAAACGAATGAACTCACCTAATGTTTGCCAAATTAGTGGCAGAAGGGTATTTGGCAGCACCCTCAGTGATCCTAGGAGCTTCGGACGTGCGCACACCTCCGCAGGCGGGAACGTACTCTTTATAGTCGCACTGCAACGAAACAAGCTTGGACAAAGTACACTATTCGATATTGGAACACATGTACACACCAAACCTAGAGCATGCCCGTCATACACAATATTGGCAGCTCCAAAATTTGGACTTCAAATAAACGGGATATTTGAGGATCAGCATCCACCAACTCATCTCTTTGTAATACAAAGATGACCACCCTCTCCTCTATCCCACACCGTCCAAAAAAAATCGAAACTTCCACCATTCATCTCACCGCATCAAAAAAAAATACAGCCACCGACAGTGCAACGCTCACTTGTCTGCTCAAGAGGCTACTTAGTGGACGCTAGGTAACAGTTAAATTTAGCATTAACTAAGAGCAGGCTGACCCGAAGTAAGTCAACGTCGAAATAAGTTCCATGCTGGCATTGAGACAACGCTACGGTTCCTCCAGAGCAGTACCAGAAAATGGCCGTGCAACCGTTTGCGTACGCACCGTCCTTACGCCTAGTGCAGTTAAATGGATCTAAAATTAAACATATCAAGCAAGCAAACATCATTTCAGTTTAATGAGCGCGTACAAGTAAGTTTTCAAATGGCCTGAAAAAAATCGCATCGTAAGAGCAAAAATTATGCAGTACGATTTAACCCGCAGATTCCTCAACTTGGCTATGACAGCTCTTAATATGACTAGGGAACTTTTTACTGCCCCATACCTCCCTCTTCCGCCGGTCTGCAGATGCGGCCAATTACCTTCCATTCTATCACTCCAGACATTCACACAACAGCAGCTAAAATCCCCTATGACAACTTATCCCTTAACAACACCGATTCGATACAACACTTCCGATAACATCATCCAACTGGCAGTCTGCTAGTTCAAATCGCCCACTCCTCAATTCAATCTCCACGCCTCCAATAACTTTTGGCGGCATTGTCAAGAGCATTAATATACTTTACCGTATACATATACAGAGGACATAAAGCGGAAATCTCAAGAAAAAATAAAGACGTACTCCTGCAGGAAATCACATTTTCCTTATAATCGCACTGCGATGTCTCGGGATTAAAAAACAGGCCCCGGGCGCATTCCTCCTTATGTGGCTGCCCATTTTTACAGTTCATGAACCATGAGGCGCACAGCTCTTTGGCCTGAAACATAACAATGCCAGAGAAACACAACAATGCCAAACCATGTCCAGAACATAAATATACATACCAAATACAGAAAAAAGCATGAGCTGGCCCCATGGTCTACATATCACGTTCTGCGACCTTAAAAACAACATGACATAAAACCATACAATTTTCGCAACAAGTAAACTTTCTTGAGGACACCAAAAGTGTTCTTCTAGCAACTCTCCCTTTGTCAGAAAAAGCTCCACTTTAACATCGGCAACCGGGGACTGGTAACGAGTAACAAATCGGAACTCCGAGAACACCAGTAGAAAAGAAAAGACAAAATCGAAAAAAAAAGTCAAAACTCAGCAACTCACTGGATACGGACCGTCGTGCCTGTAGGCGCAGTATGCGTCATCTCCGGGCCATAAAAAAGTGTCATTTGTCCGATCTGCAAATACTGCGATACGCGTGACACTCGTGAATGCCCGGCACAGCCAAAACTCACGCTCATGAACGCAATATTCATGTAATGTTAACGATGAGCACAATAATTAAACCAAACACTGAAGCCACTGGGTGATGTCTATCCTATTCGAAGCACTCATACAGAACAGCACGAGCATTCCTCTCAGTCCACGTTGTATCCCCACTCCCACACTCGTGAGTTGCACCGACCGCTGCGAATGATGCCCCTTATAAACATATACTACCGCGCAGCCAAACTGCTATTCCAGAACCTTAAGATAACAATCCACAGACGTCTTCTCCACCTATCTAACTTTTACCCTCTATCACCCACCCCTACCCCCCCCCCCCCCCCCCT
>JPKZ01002923.1:33799-63789 GCA_000803305.1 Toxocara canis | reverse complement strand
GGGAGGGAAGAGTTAGAACTTCTCATACTCTTCTCATTTCAACTGGATTCGTCTACCGTTTGAACGCTTTTTCCAATCTTACTTTAACTTGCGGATACAAGAAAATTTTAAATGTGGGGGCGCGGGGGGAGGGGGAGGGCGTAAGTGTGATGAGATTTGTGCAGCCGATCAGTGAGCAAACGAAACTGTGGAAGCATGCATTATTAGTCCCTGTGGTCAAATAAGCTTCTGCGTCTTAGCACTTACTTTGAATGAAGATTTGCTTGTTTTTTGACCACCAATGCAAATAGTTGGCCTGCTGTCACGAAACCCCCCTAACTATATTGTCATTTCGGGCGTCTTTCTCGACTTGTTTTGGTTTCATTCAGCTGTGCTGTTCCCATTCACATCTGCGCTCTGAATTTAGGCTCTTCTTAGATTTATCTTCTGTCGACGATATTTTTAAAGAAAAATATTTGTCGTTCGTTCAAGCATTATGCTCTGTTCAATGAGGTCGACTTGCTGAATCTGTTCTTGGAGCGAGCAACGTTTTTTTTTCTTTTAAATGAAATAGGCACTCATCGATCAGCGGTAGAAAGGCTTACTTTATCTCTTAATGTATAGTATGAGGTTAATTATATCTTAATTTCGGTATTTTGTGGAACTTTAAGTCTTTTACGTCATACTAAACAGCTTATGGTGATTTACTTGATAATGCGACTTGATAATTCATGACTATAAGTTTAACCGATGCCAAATCACAATGCAGTCTACAAATCGTTTTAAACGTGTAAAATAAGAAACGGTGCATGAAATATCGCTGTTCACTGAACCCATCTGCGCAACGCCTCTTGCTTAGGTCTACTAACTGGATCCACTCGATTCACAGACTGTGCTCAGGAGTTGTCCTTCGACCGCAGGAAGCAGTGCATTTAATTTCGCGTAACAGACCAATTGTGCATACATATTTCGACTGAGCATGTTGCCATGCAGACCTTTTCCTGGTAATTTTAGCCCCGGTCGATGATCGAGAAGAAGCTGGAAAAAATGGCTGAAACGGCAAAATTAGCGAAGAGCCACAGCCGGAAAACCTCCTCTAGTTGGTTCCAAGCTAGCCGTACAAAAATTTCGTGCTGCAGAAAGACATTTCCTCAGCTTTAGACGAAGCTAGCAAACATTCCCTTTTTATGATCGATTGGTTACATTCAGGAAAATCCGAACGAACACATAAGAACACCGACAGATATATGGACATACACATAAAAACACCGACAGATATATGGATATAGTAAGTTCAACGACCCGAGACCATCTCAACAGGGTCGACGAATGCCTGTGTTTTTTTTTTTTTACTTTTCTATAACTACACATCCTACATTGCAGACCGTTCGACCGTGAAGTGGTTGGTATATCAAAGTTGGATTTTTTCGAAAATCACATTTATTATTGAAATTCATTTATTAATGTATTAAGGTCAGTCACATTCATTTATTATTTGAAGCTTCAACAATGCAAATTGTTTAGTGATATGTAATGAAATTTTAAAACTTTTGTATTTTATAAAGAACGTGGTGTTTGTTGTTCAGCATTGGTGGAATATGTGACGTAAACGTAATGTACAATTAACTAACGAATTGAACTGCTGTTTGGTTTTTTGTTCCCAACTGTTGGGTAGTTTATTGAAGGCATCTATGATCTCATATTCAACCAACAGATCGCATATTTTAGATAATAAATGAAATTTAGTGAGCCAAGTCGATATGTTGTAGAGCATTAAACATGATCTCATCGATCCCAGGATGTTTATCTGTTTGCTTCAGTTGTTATTGAGTAAGTTGTACTCTTATTGATGACAACACAAATTAATATTCTTACCGATTCATATATACTGAAACGACCTTCTTTTCACTGCTGACAATTATTTTCTCTTCAATGAACTTTATGTTTTAGCATCATGATTCTTATACTTCAGTTATTATTGAGTTAGTTGTACTCTTATGATGAAAATACAAATTGATTCTCTGAATCACACATATTTACGAACTATATGGAACTCTTGGTTACTAACGTATACAAGAATAACGTACAATTGAGATAATCGTACTGCGTAGAGTATTTGTGATGTTTCAGTTAAGAAATGATGCCTTTTCCAATAAAAAAAGTAAAAAATTTTACAATTGCCGGCAAGATTATACACTTAACAACGAGAAAATACCATCTTCGCGAACGCTGTATGTGATGAAGATGAGGAGGATTCACAACGGATTTTTGTAATATTACGACTAATAACTTTGACAATCCTCAGTGCGCTCTGATGACTACTATGGTCGATGAAGAGTGTTGAAATACGAAAATTCTAGTACAGATGTTATAGATAGTATAGGAAGAGTTCTATTCTAACTATGACGATTTCGCTGTATTTCCCAATTTTTTAGTGCAAACGTATCTAGTGCAGAGATCTATGGTGTTAAACTTTTAACACAGAATGAAAATCTTTGGGGGGTGGGGGGAGGATGGGGGACGGAAGGTGGAAATTCATAACTTTTCCAGATTGTTTTTTAAAACTCACCAACCAAGTACATTTGAGAGTGAGCTTTTCACCGTTCATTCGCTAAGGGAATGGCAATTTTCTTCCTTTTTTTTCCGTTTTTTTGGCAGCTTTTACGTAAGCGATGTTAGCACGTACCAATAAACTCTAAGTACTTCAATAGACGTAAACGATCAAAGTAAGTAAGTAGGAAAATAACCGTCTATGATAATGGCTAGAATCCGACCAAATATTCATTGTGAACGATTTAAAACCTTTAAGTACTCAGGAAGACTATTGTTTTTTTTGTTGTTGTTTTTTCAATGACAAGCTACATCTTTCAAATGATCATTTGCGACTATTACGCACGAGCCGATTCAAATATGCGTCTCACTTTCAGATAGTAACGATTATACAGATGTGCACTTACAAATTTTCCCTCACCTCTACGAGTTCATTTATTCGAGAACACTTAATTCGAAATGCCATAAACAATTTCTAGGAATACAGTCAAATATGTGGCGCGATCAACAAAGCGATAAGTCAAGTAAACTTTGGAGGAATCATTTTCGTTGTTGGTTTCATTGGATGAGTTGGTGAAAAGTTTTTTTACAAATTTTTTGAAAACATTTAAAAACATCGATCGCATCATTATGTTCACCCGTGTGAAATTGAAAATTCTTATTAACTGCGATTTCAAAC
The DNA here is from genome assembly GCA_000803305.1 of Toxocara canis. Lineage (NCBI taxonomy): Eukaryota > Metazoa > Nematoda > Chromadorea > Rhabditida > Toxocaridae > Toxocara > Toxocara canis. The sequence goes on along the minus strand of JPKZ01002923.1, from coordinate 60,581 downwards.
AAGCCTACTGGGATACCACAGTTATGAGCGATCATCAATTTCGGCGTTCTGCAACACAAACTGATGCAACTTCTATCTATGATAGTGCATTGCATAAATCTTTCTTTTCGCATTCATAAATCGTTCGCACTCAATGCTTTTAATATTACTGAAAATCTTGTAACTGCGAATATTTCCTCTCGCCAAGCCAAAACTTCTCTCTTTTTGAAATTTAGCTTCCTTTGCATAATCCATTTTAATGAGATGCTTACTTTTAAGGGAAGATGCAAAGAAAACTATACCTGCTTATTCTCGTGGCGAAAGTTCGCTCTCCCCCCCCCCCGTTCCGCTGTTCTCCCTCCCACTTGAATTTTTTGAATTTTTCTTATTTTGGAAAGACCGCTTCATGAAAATTTTTCCTGTGATCGGCCTCTAGTCGAATTGAGTCCGCTTCTTCAAGGTGCCGCATCATATGAGTGCCGTCTCCCTTCTCCTCTCTCCACCACCATACCCCCCCCCCAACCCGCTCCCTTACCAAATCCAGTCCCTTCCCCCCAAAATTAAGCCTCTGCTTCAGCAAAAATAAACGTTACTACCCATGGGGATTAAAATAAAAGCTTTACATAGATGACTTTCCTTCATTTTCTGTACTGGTCGTAAACAATTCTATGACTAGAGATTTGCAAATAATGCTTCAAGTACAAGTCCGATACGCTGCAATTTTCTCGACGATCAGTTGTAAACAAGCGTGGGTAATTGAATGAACGAAAGTTGAAGCGCGAAATGAATAGCATTGAAAAGCTATGTGTATCGTTGGCCGGAACAACGTTTGTATCTTCTCATATCGTTTTGATTCTACGAATTCCATCTAATTGTAGGATTCATTTACACAGAGTGTGTAATCTTGTGCGACTCTTTGCTTCACATGAGATAACTCTTGCCATACTTTCTTGCTCTATAGTTATATTTTGAGTATCGCATTTCATAGTCCAACTAAGATTATGCGACAACGAAAATTTAAAAAAAAAAAAAAAAGGAGAAAAAGCTTTGCAGAAGCGCGGCAAACTGATGAATGAAGTCGGTAATTTCGCCTTATCGTGAGATATATTTCTTACTCATTAAATAGTTCGTTGAAGTGCAGCTTATATCACTTTTCTGTGTTGAATACTTCGTTGAAGTGCAGCTTATATCACTCTTCGGTGTTAAATACCTTGTTGAAGTGCAGCTTATATCACTCTTCAGTGTTAAATACTTTGTTGAAGTGCAGCTTATATCACTCTTCGGTGTTAAATACTTCGTTGAAGTGCAACTTATATTGCTCTTTGGTGTACCATAGGCGGAATCCTGTTGAATCGACGAATTCCACTTTTTTTTTGAAATAAGAATTCGTTATTGACGATCATGGCTTTTCCCTCATAATGCAATCGCACGCCTGATCGCTTTCCATTTGTTTGTTTTTTGGCTCATTCATCTGTGAATGTATCCATTCATGGTTGAACAAAAAGATGAAATGAATGAATTTTTTTTTTGAATCCCATTAGTTCGGTCATTTTGTCAGTTACTATTCGTTTTGAGATGTCAACTTCCTTACGGCGATATACTTACTACTTGATGTTTTGACTGCTTTCAACACTTCTACTTATAGCCAACAAAGCTTAAATAATTTAGCATGCTAATGAGCCGTTAGCTCAACTGATCCTGATGATCACCACGAAATGCATTGGTCGTAGAGGCCTGTCAATCTTTAAGAATACTGAAGAAAATATGATCCCCGTAGACTTCCATCGCGAAAAATAAAAATTATTTAAAACGCCTCGAAAAGTTCGCAAATTCACATAGCTTAAAACTTCTCAATGCAATTAGCAATTTGCATTGTGTTTTATATTCGATGTTTTTCGGTTTAGTGCCGCAAGTCTTCGAAATTCATAAAAATTGAAGGAGAAATTTCCGGGGAATGATATCATGATATGCATTTCTTGTGGTCAGATTCCGCCTATCGTACACAAACGAGCAAAATAGTTGTGCTTGCCTACGTATCCATTGTTTGCCCAACGGAACGATGGTATGTCAATATCATAACTGTACTGAATATTACTAAAGATATTTCAACTTCTTTTTTAGGCGTTGCTTCAGAATTGTCGACTAGACAATGCAGCAGTAGATTTCCTAAATTAGGGGAATCATATGATGAGTGTGACTGCACTCTCTAGAATCTAGAAGTCACACCTGCGCCATCATTCAAAGTCAAGCCTTAGAGAAATTGCCTTTTGCAAAATTAACATATACCTTGCCAGCTTCTAGAAAGGTGGAAAGCGATAGAGTCAAATAGATACTTTTTCCTGCAAAATTTTCAAAGAACTTGTTGGACTGTGCTGATAATAATGGTCATCGTTGATGGCTTACTTAACAGTAGTGATGCCATCGTACCAGATTTTTTGGTAGGATACTGTACTTGTACTTCCCTTCGAAAAATGGTATTATACTGTACAAACACCACCCCCTGAAAAGACGGATCGTACCGTACCTATACCGTACTTTACGGCCGAAATATGGTACGATACTGTACCAAGTATTTTGGCCCAAAAAGTACAATACCAATACTGTACTTTTCGCACCTGCAGTTTTTCTTGCCATGCATGAAGAAAAGGGCACAGATAACTTTATTGATAAGTAAAATAAAGCAAAACTGTGCGAGCCAATGGACAGAAGACAATGACCAGTGGTGAAACGGCGAAAAAAGAACGCGAAGTTAGCGAAAAATGAGAGAAGTGCTTGTTTGGGTTCATACGCTTTCAATGTTCACACAGTATTAATAATAGTCCCAGGTGATTTTCCGACTACTTCGCTTGGAGAGTATGAACAGCAGCCCTCTGAAATCTTCAGGAAATTGTTCTCAGGGGATTGATCCCTACGTGTTCTTTTATTTCGAACCTTAAACGGAAAAGTACCTCCATAACGGCATCCTTCACTCGAAGATAGCGCTCCACGGCGTAACAGAGAGAGTTCCAGCGGATGCTGCAGGGCATTATTAAGTTCAGCCCGGACCTTGCATGGAGCCGTTCAGCCGCTAGCCGTGTCTTCGTGAACCTCCCAACCCCCCTTATCAGCGCATCGACCTCCGCACGGCATCCGGACGCCTTCAGACCGCCTGCCAGCGCTAGCTGCAGCGTGTGACCCATGCAACTCAATCTTTTCGGAAATCGCATATCGAGCCCAATTTTTCTGTCCGCCTCTCCGAAATCGTCAATTTCGTCCTCGCCGAAGTCAAGCAGGTCGCCATTGGAGCAGGTAGAAGCGCTGTCATCTTGGTCGCTTGGGATGCTTACTGCTCTTATCTCTTCGCAGCCTACGCTTCCTGTTTCATCGTGCAGCACCTCGTACTCATTTTTGAAAGCGCACACCATGTTTGCGCCTGAGTCAGTTACCACTCTGTACATTGAGGACTCATTGATTCCCACGCTGTTCAGGATTTTAAGGTATCCTCGTTTAACTGTCTTCGCATCGTGACGCCCCTTCAGTTTTTTCAAACACAAAAACGCATTTTTGAGAGACCTGCCTCCTATGTAATGGATCGTTGCAGCAATGAACGAATCCTTGATACATCTTCCGCTCCAGATGTCAACGGTGACTGATGCTCCAGCAGATCCTCCCACTTCCCGCGCAATATTCTCCTTGATCACTTGCAATGGCCCGTCCAAAAGCGAGCAAAGGCCTTCTCGGGAAGTGGGCAGGGCGAACCGGGGATTCAGCGCGGCTGCATACTCGCGAAACTGCTGGGTGAGAAACACGCTTAGAGAGACATTCGGCAGGGCCATCAGGTTTTGCAGAACCCTCACGCATCGTTTTTTTTCGGCGCTATCCTGCGTTCCCTTGCCCGACATCCATTACGACTCTTCCGGCGTTGTCGATGGCGCTGCCCGCTTTACCGGCTGTTAGCGATGGTTGAGTTCTTCCACCACCTGTGCATATTCCGCTTCATGTCGCACTTTCAAGTGCTTCACAGCATTCGTCGTGTTCAGGCCTACCAGTTCGCGCCCACCACACCTCGGACACTTATAGCCTCCCTGGACCACCTCGTAAAACTGCCACATAGGGTGAGACAGAGTACGAGATCTGCCTTGCTGTGGTGCAGTTTCGGGCTCACCCATTTCCATTGTCTGTGATGTCAGCGGCAGAACGATACTAAAAAGAGGAAAGTATGTGTTGTGGAACACGACCGCACGCCGACTTATTTCGTGATCCCATGGTGATAAATGTGCATTTGTCTATCGCATATTTCAGTAATTCTCTGCTTCTTTTGCTGGCCAGTTCTAAACCCTATTGCTATTACGTTCGTTGCGGAGAATAGGCTGATGGTTTAGCGTCCGTCCTTGTCCTTGTACAGTTCAACGCTTCATCTATGTCGGTTCTACGCGTCTTCATTAAAAGCTTACTTCTTCGTCCCGACTCGACATATCAGGAACTCGGCGGCGTCATAACAGTATGCACACGAGATACTATGTGCACGTGAATTCCATTTCCCGCACTTTAATTTGTTCTCATACATCCGCAATTGTAAGACGTGCGGTATCCCAGATGGTGCTCAATACATGCCGTCTTTTAACGAGGAACGCATTTGCTCACGTCAGGACGAATGCTACGTAAAATAATCTAGCATAAACTTGTGTGGCCCACAAATCAAAGAGATGGCAAAACAAACGAACGCCGCGAACCTACAATACGGAACTAGATCTCCTTACAAAGAAATTATACAGCAAAAACTTAAGAACTATAACAAAAGTTGGCACTATAACCACACTTGCGAGTGAGGACGTAGATACTCAACAGTATTCAACAATGTCAATCCTTCGCCCCAATTGACATTAATGAATATCTAAGATAGAAAAGTTCGGTCCCAGGTTCTCAATTGAGTAATTCATCGCCATCAGTCAACTGTCGCGACACGTCGGGAACCAAAGATGAAGCTTAAAACTGTAGGAGCGCGGTAACGCCAATCTGCATTTCCCGCGAGTGAAGTACATTTTAAGTGCAGTATAGCCAAAATTTGGTACGGTGTACTTGTACTTTTTTCCAAAAAATCGGTAGGATACTGTACTTGTACCACCCCTCGAAAAATCGCGCTGTACTGTATTTGTGCTATACTTGCGATTTTAAATTTGGTACGATACTGTACTATACCCGGTATAAGTACAAGTACAGTACGAAAAGTATTATACTTTTTGGTACGATGGCATCACTACTTAACAGATCTGTCGTTAATGCTGCAGCTTCACTGCGGATTTTCATAAAGCCCACATTGAATGATTATGAAAAGAATATATAGCTGTTTTAGTGGGAAGAATCTAGCTAACGTTAAGGAGGCTTGCTCAAAAATTTTCCCGTCTTTGAAGAGTGGATTTTCCAAAAAAAAGTCATTGAAAGCAAATGATTTTTTTGGATGATAAAAATTCTTTTTAGCTCTATTTGAAAAGATTTAAAGGTGTAAAAAATAGTCGCAATCACCGAGATATCAATAATAACGTATCCAATTTTAAGGTTACCTAAGATAACAGAAATTGCGCATCGAATATTTTAAATTCGTATTTTTAAAACAAATGGCTATGCATTTTTCGATTGTCATTTGATGTGCACGCAATTTAATTAGCATTTCATTAGAGAAGAGGCAGAATCTATAATCAAGATAATAACATGGCTAGCGCTTGACGATAATGTTGACCTTTTTTTGTGCCAATCGCAAGGTAAATATCAATTGAACGCCTCCGAGCTTAACTTCACATTTAAACGTGACATTTCGTCTCATGAGGTCCTTTCGTTCTCTTTCGACGACCATCGTTCTCATCGTTTTCTAGAGAATAAGTTGCTCGTCAATCAAGCTTAACTTTTATTTGGTGGAGAAATGACCATCTGGCATTACGTTTCTAACGAGAAACTAAGGTTGCTGACAAACTAAAGGCTAGAGGCCTTTGGAAAGTTCTGAAGACTACTATTTCCCATTAGACTTGATGGCTATGAGAAATTTTGAGATTTCCATCACTTCATGTTCTCTGAAAGAAAAAAATCAAGAAATGAGAAAATTTTCTGAAAGGTTGATTAAAATTTGCATCGTTTGACGAGGTATTGAGCATATAATTGAAACGAGAAAACTCTCTCGATCAAACGGCTTTTCAGAACTAAAACGACGACTTAGTATCGGGGAAGCTATGACATTTTTCAAGCTGGCACCAATTTTACTTCTTTTGATCGCGTAAACAACACGCATAAATATCTTTCGATGAGCGCAATTTGCTAGAGAATTGTCCTTAGATGGTGGGCGATAAAAGAGATCAGCGCACAACAAAGGGATCGGAAAACACTAAATCTTTGAATCGTGATGGATTGTAAAATTGTGAATTACTAGTAGTGTCCTAAAACTGTTGTTGTTTCCATGCTTTTTTTGGCATGTTCTAGAAAAAATATCGACAATTTTCTATTGAGTATTAGCATTTATTTGGGAAAATATTAGCTAGCTTAGCATGAGGACGGCCAATTTAGCTCTCAAATATGTTCTGCCTGCTTTATAGTTAGCAAAAAATTACATATAAGAAAACGATTGCTTTGAGTTAAGAGAGCTACGTTATACAATCAGCTACAACTGTGATATATTTTGTTCACTCTGAAATAGCCATAACGAAACTCGAATAGAAAAGACAACAGTATTTCTGCGATTATGCGATGTTTATTGGACGTTTAAAATTACGTACATCCATGATACACAGTGACAATCGTTTATTTTGCAGGGTATTCTTTCGACGGGTGAAATCAATCAAATTTTGTCAACTTATTTTCTACTTTAGCCTACTTTGTTATCCATATATCTTCTATTGTACAACGAAAAAATAATGCGAACATCTTGTTATAAATATAGCACCGCTGTTGTGCTAGTTTTTAGCGCGTTCGTCATATTTTCACTGTTCGGTTAGTTGTGCTCGAATTATATATCTGTCACTATGATTTTCGATAGCTTGTCAAATGACTGATTACTTTTAAAGGTTTTACGTACAACTATTGCATCATTATTATGAGCGGTTTTCAATTTTGGAAACTTCTTGCTGATTATAAATTTCGCACCAAAATTTCATAGATCTTTAAGCGTTTCAATCGTTCGTTGTGCTTATTGATATATCGATTATGAATTATCGTTCAAAAATTTCGAAATTTGCTGGTCACTTTTCTTCCCCCATCTCTTCCTAATTCAATAGGGATAGGGAGGACGGAAGGGGGGGAGACAATTTAGGATCTATGCGTGCTTCATATGGTTGATTTGTTAACCAACACAATATTTCAAATGAACTAGAACGAATGAAAGCATTATGCAAGAGGTAATTTATTTTTGAAACTCGGCGTCCACATTTTTCTTCATAAATTGCAACCTCATGGATACCCTCCTTCAATATCTACATCTCCTCATGAGTTCCCAGCTTCAAAACATAACAGTGTGCAGCGCTAATTATTTTGCTTTTTCTTCAGGCGACATAAGAATTCTTGGCGTTTCAAGGACACTTTTCTTAAGGGTTAATGTCTCTTAATGAAAACTGCTTACACTTTTTGCCTCAGCCAAAAAGTAGGATCACAAGAAATTAGAAGATTTTTGGATTCAAATTCCATGGAGCTTATTATGATGGCTCGGCAATCAAAGCATACTTGCCTGCTTTCGGAAGAAATTTATTTGGAAAATTTTAAGACAACGAACTGGTGCTTATTAGTTGCACATAATTGCAGTTGTTCATGAAGTTTTTCATGAAATTGTTCATGAAAATAAGGGCCTTTTGTTTTCACAATTTGCTACGGCAGTCTATTTCCTTAGTTGTTCTCTACGAAATGGAAACATGAACGATGCAGTCAAAGAGTCACCTCAAGCAAAAATGCATAGAAACTATTGTGTCAAAACTTGGTGAAACAATTAACTTTCATGTAAACGTCATCTTAACTTATCTTACCTTACCTTACCTTACCTTGCCTTACTTTGTTTACCTTACCTTCAAGGTATTCAAGATAAGGTAAACATCATACCTGCCTTTACATATATTTTGGCAACATTTCAGAAACAACAGAAGCAGGCCCTCCTCCGTTGATGAATTTCGGCATCAACAAATCGTTGAAGATGCTGCAGAGAGTGAATATGCTCAACAGCAAACACAGTGAAGAAAATCCTTCGGATGAGGACTACGGTAATTTAGAAACTTCCATATTTATTCGACTTAGTTTTGAAAGGAATGAACTGGTAGAATAGAATTACAGGTAATTTTACTCATCTATCGCAACGTAGAATGTCTAAAATGGTCGAGCAAAACATTATTGCATTATTGGTCAAAATTTCAACTTCTTTATAACCCACGAAAAAATACTTTGAAACGCGTTCTATATTATTTTTTTAAACAATTGTTCCGGGTCGAAAAGAACATTCACTAATTGTGGAACGGCATCAAAATCGCATTATGAGTAAGACCGAGTTCATCATTCGGGGAATCCGAGTTCATTTCACATTTTCACCAGTCACGCTATCTTACTCTACCTTTTAGCGTGGATCGTTGGATTTTGGCAAGTTTCGAATGCAAGTCTTTTTTTGCCATTTTTGGGAAGATTATCAAGTGTGTCACGCACTTTGCTTCCGACCGGTGTCATTCTCGAAAAAAAAACTGATCCTGCGTACCATTAATTTGTTCTTCGAGGACAATATGACGACCAGTAATGCCACCGCTGCAATACTGTACTGTACAAGAGTACACCCATAGGAGGACTGAGGAAAGAGGAGTAGATTAGAACTGGCATCTCTGCCTTTAACGCGGGAGAATTTGAACGGGACAATAGCCTGTAATGGAGAATCCGAGTTCTGCGACGATTTTTTACGGTAAATCCCGCAAGAAAGTGGAATTTGGAAGGCGCAACTTTTTACGGTGAGATGCTTGCATTAAGGAAGCAAGTTCTATGTAAGGAAGTAAGTTCATAAGAGAGTAAGGAGGTAAGTTCTTGCATAAGTTCTATATATTGTTATGTGCATTAGCGCGTGGGCGGTAGCTCAGTGGTAGGGATCCCGCTTCGTGTGCGGGAAGACCTGGGTTCGATTCCCGGCTGATTACCCGACGGGTTGCCAGCAGCCTGACCAGCAGGCGTCCCAAAACTGATCAAAACAATCATGCGTGAGCATGGTTGTCAACTGCATCGATATGAGAATGGGTGAGATTACATCTACCTTTGCATACCTTTTGCATGCATGAACATATTTAGACGGAGAGTGCAGGTGCATCACAAATGACGATGACAGAACTACTGGAACAAAGGATAAATCTTGCAACATTTGGTTTACCGGTTTTCCTTCAGTTTTATCTACAAGGGAACACATCGATCCTTAATTAGGTCGTGCAGCCGAATTGTTGCCGATTTGAGAAATTCCATGAAACGCGATGGTCGTTTAGATGTGTTGTGCTCTTATTTCAATGTTTATGCAAAACACTCCAGAAGCGCCTGAGGCGGAAAAACGCAAAACGATTCGGGCTCATTGATTGGCCACTTTCCTACTTCACAATTTAATCTGGTGAGGGTACAGCACCTATTTTCTGACCCAAAAACAGCATATAGTTTGGTATAAAAAGTCATATTTCATCTTCTAAACTTATGGAATTTTACTGCGGTTAAGGGTGAGTCGAATCCGATCCGAACTGATTGCTGCGGAATGTAAATTGATAATATTTAGTGAGTAAAAACGTTGCTGACTTTTAGATAAGGAACTGGTTCGTTTGAGCGGTACGAAAATCAATGACGCACAACGAGAACTGCGCGATCGCTACGCCAAAGAACTTCTCCGACGCCTCACACAAATCAGCTCATTGATGCGGCGAAAGTCGGCCATCGCCGCCTATTCTAACTTTTAAAGCAATACCGCAGTTTCTGGGCAACCACCATACCTTCTAAAGCATTCGCCTACATAAATCGCAAACACCGAATTGCTCGCCGATTCGAAAAAAAAATTGATGTCGTTCACTGTTGTGAACAAGATTTCGAACAAATGTGGCGCACAGTAACAACTTATACGTAATAAAGTTGGGAACTAAGAGTTCTTTGAGATAAACAAATACGTTCACTAATGTTCCCATGGGATTACTTTTGTACTGGTGATGATCAAAGTTGATTCGCAATTGAAATGAAGATATCGTTGAACTTTGAATTAGGTTTGCATAAGAGTTAAGTAAGTCTACCTCAACAGAGTTAAAGACTGCAAAGTACACCCACCTAACTATCTATATATGATAACTTGCACAGTTCAAAAATATCCTCATCTATTTTGTCCATTGCAATATCGAATCAGTTATAATCAAATCGATAACTCTGAATGAGAGAATACCCTTTGGCAGAAATGATGTATGACAAATTTCAAGGGGTCAACTTTTTCGATGCAGTTCTGATCTGTGGGTTCAAAACTCGTATATGTTGTCCACAAAGCGCAACGATACGATCAACATTAATAAACGAGTAAGAATGGCACAATTAAATTCAAAAGTATCCGGGAGATTTTTGCTCTGTTCGACAAGTGAAGAATTCATCGATATTCGAAGCATCTTGTCAAAACCGCAAATTTGGAAACAAAGATCATTATGTGATCTATCGCTTCCGCAACGCGCATGTCAACGCTTTTGTCAAGTGCTTTTGTGCAAAATAAGTCAAAGATCACGATAACGATTTCATCGTCAGTCCTTTTTCGTCATATCGTCGTCGTTTTGTTATCGACAGCCTAGAGCGATCGTTTCCTTTAGAGATACCAACTGTAAAATCTATATGGGAAGTGAGCAAAAATGAATTCGTTAATTAACTGGTAGCAACAGAAAATCGCTAAAATTTAGTTAATTTCAGATCATGATCTCATTAGCATTTCACGACATACGCAAAAGTATGAATGGAAAATCGTATGATCCATGCGTCAACTCTCAATAAGCAGCTACAAATTTTGAACTGCATTCGCTCACATGCTAACACTACGTAACATAACAATATACCTGATTATTTTGCTGCAATAGTGAAAAAAAATTTTTTTGAAAAAAAAAAACTTCACCAATTTATAGGCCCCTAGGGGCCTATAATTTGGTGAAGTATTGTTTCGTAAAGGCTAGAAAGCGCACAACTCTTAGCGTTCTCATGGGCAAAGATATGCTTCCCAAAAACTGATATATGGGTGATGAAAAAATTTAACTGTACAACTACATATGAAAGTAACCCAACCCATTTTGAGTGCGAACGATGTTGACAAACAACTTTTATTTTATTAAATCTGCGAAGGCAATACTGGCAGAAAAAGGCAAAAGAATGCAATAGCAGTAGCAGCATAAGGAGTACAAATGCATCGCTTTTGAAACGAGGCGCACCGTTAAACCAGAACATGTGCATGCGTTATATATCGATTACTCGTTTGAAATTTAATCACAATCGATTTACATCTGGCCTCTTATCTCCCGTATAAGTTGATCACACTTCCTTGCAAACTCATTCAGTTTGTTTATAGGCCTGAAAACTCATATCACATTAGCAAGAAGACGTCAAGAGGAAAAGTATATGGCAAAAACTGTTTACTTTTCCAATAGTAAAAAATAATCATATTCCATACGCCTCATTTGAAGGAAAGCAGGTCTCACCGATGGTGAGTGACTTCACTATATTTGTCACTAAAACACTCGTTCTCGTACTAGAATACAGTTTACATGGCAAGATCGCTAAAGTGCACTCTCTGGGGCGGAAATTAATTCGGTTGCTAAAAATTTGAAAGGAGAGAGGAGAGGGTGATGGGCTACTGCCCATAAACGACAATATTACCTAAGTGCAACTCATGGCTCCTTTTGGCCTCATTTGCGCGTTGATTTCTCTCCATATTCGCAACTTCATCACAGCTGCGCTCATCCTTTCCGCTGTTCTCCGACAGCTTTTATGATAGAGCAGATCCTTGCTGCTAGGACGGAATATTAAGCGTGTACATCAACTACTGGATAACATTCATATAATTTGTACATCTCCTGAGACTACGTAATGGTGACGTGTGACTACTGCATTCTCTATGTTCCATGATCCTTTTCAGCGCCGTCAGTTTGCCCTTTCGATCTCTGGCTGTACGCCGACATATCGTTAGGTACAATACGACTGGTATGACACCTTAGAAGGAAATAGTTCATCAGCAATTCCTGTCGGTTCTTGACTGCACTACTTTTCGTTTCCCAATAATACATAAATATTAACCAATCTGCTTCCCGCCCTTTGTAGCTCATTGCGATTAGTATTAAAGTTTTATAGCATTCCTCCCTCATCCCCCACTTCCCAACCCCTAATTTGCAAGAAAGGCGCAACACTTGAATTTCCACGCCACTCAGTCGAATTAGTCGTTTACTGTAATTTTTCCAGTCAACAATGTTTCGCTCCACATAATATCCCATTAAACACATTGCACAGCCAGAAATATTTCTAAAATAAAAGCACCAAGAACGATTTTATGCCATATAGTGAACTAAGACAGGGAAAAAGTGGCCTCAAAAGAGAAGAGGAACTAAGATAATAAAGATAATTAGGAAAAAAGAGGGCAGAATAAAAAAAACAAGTGAAACGAAAGAGGATAAACAGGATGAAATAAAAGAAAGATTTAACAAAGCAGAAGTGAAATGAAAAAAAATGTAACATACACTCCATAGCGCTGGCCGATTATGGCCAGTTCATTGTGCGTGATATGTGCGACAATATTTGGCCTTTCTCGAGTTAGTATAGCAACGGCTTGCTCATCGTCCAACTGTTCCCAACAAAATTGCTCGCCACGACTCTTTGCGAAATAGTCTAACATCGAAGCGTGCGATTTCCTTATATCCTCAACGCTTTTCACCTCACCGCACTACAAAAAACAATAATAGCGTTCAAGTAAAGTGCGCCTAGCGGGTACCATGTGCGTACACTGAAGAACTTCAAATGCAGAGAAGCAGCACCGCCCGTGTAACGTCAATTTTGAGTAGAAGGCAAAAGAACTACAGCGTCCAAAAATAATAACCACAAATAAATGACTTCCGAATGAATCACTATAAATTTTATGAACATGCCACAGTTTAAAAAAAGTCGAAAAAAATTATTTTTGACAGTTCCAGCCAAAAACAACGGTACTCTTCTTCCTTCTCCACATCGGACCACTGTCGACGTTTACACCTAAGGCTACGCATAGCAACAATCACACACGGGGCTACAACCCGATTCCCCTCTCCCCTCCTCGCCAAAACAATAACTTTGGGAAGGGGGGTGATGCAAGGCGCAACTTCTTGCTGGAAGGGTTGCACAGGCATGGCTCAGCGTCATCAGCGTAAGCACAGAGGCAACGTCTAGCAATACAGAACTGTTAACTGATAGGTAAAACATGATATTTACGTACATTTGGATCAATTTTAACTCTGTCTCTATTTTCAAAACCTATAATATCGACTTTTCTTTTAACCATTTAGAAACCTGGTTGGATGTTGTAGATGAAGACTATCGTTTCAACAATATGAAAATCATTCTGCAGCTCAAAGAAAATGGACAAAACAAAAACAAATTTTAAAAAATTAATATTTCGAGAAGCAGAATTTAGGAGTTTTTCAACCGCTTGCACTTCATGCTGTTTCTAATATGGTAGGAGATCTTTAAAATTTCTCGCACAGTTCATCACTGAAAGTGCACTCGAAAACTTTTAATAAGTCTGAAAAAACTCAGAAATTTTCAATGCGCTATTTGGTGCGCATATATGTGGAGAGTGGTTCACGTGTGAACTGTTACATTGCTCGACAAATCCACTTGTCATGCAATTATTCCGTAAATAGCGTTTAAGAGCACCCTGCACATCCGCTTTCAGAGGTAGGGAATGCGCCAAGAATCACCAACATAGACGATCCCATTCATTTCCAACTCAATACCCGACCTCAACACAAATCAAAGGTCGGCTGTGAACAACATAGCTACATACCTCTCTGTAGATGTCCCTCTCAATACACAATCGAAGAAGGCGTCTTGCAAAGAACGATCGCGATTCTTCCCACCGAACAACTCCCTGAAACCGAATAAAAACAATTTACCAATAAAATAACATCAAACACAGTTAGTACGCTGCATTAGGGAACAGCGAACACGCCCATATACAATCGAGCAAACATGTCGACCACAGTGGACAACCCGCTCTGGAAATGATGCGACCTCATGCGTAAAACTTTAATCACATGCAAACCATACAAAGACGGGTGAAGATCAAATACTCAAAACTTACCTAGAAGACAAACTTAAATGATTCCGGGGGCATCGGACCCTTCTACAAAGTGGACGTAGCTACTAACTTCTAGGACTGGACACACACATACACGCAGAAACACAAACACACTTATCACCAAGATCAGTCTCTTGCAATCATTTGCTTTTAGAATCTAAATAACAAATACGACGGAAAACAAAATCACAAACGACAGAAATGCGAACAAACGAACCTCGATGGCACCAACCGCCTTCATGCGTACAGGTGTATCGTGGAGATCAGCAAAGTTGATGCATATGTTGCGATAGGTGGGCATTAAGAACTCAATACGTGCCTCCAACTCCTCCTTGACATCTTCGCCTGCTTCCTGGCGTGCCGCTAACTGCTGCATCTGGGCATCCAGACGATACATAAGGGGCACAAAGTCCTGAAAACCTACTCTCATATTCAACCTTCGAAATGCGAACACAGCACCGGGATGCTTCATACTTTCTCGCACTTTTGCTCATATCCCGAAGCATAAGTGAGCATGGTATCAAGAAATGAAAACTGTAAACTTTAACTTACAAATAAAAATGTTTACATGCGCATTTTGTTGAGAAAAATTCTTTTTTAAAAGCATTACTCAATGCCATTAATGGCTGCCTTTTTACTCAAGTAAAAAAAAACATCTTTCGCATCTTCTAATAAAAACTGATCATCCAAAACTAAAATATTGTCAACATATAGCAACCGTTTAGAAACATTATGCATATTTGCTACGACATGACTACTGAGTACATGAATTTGAAGACGTTTTTATACTACCTTTTAAAGTGTTCGAGATGCTGCTCAACAAGATGACACTTACGGTAGGAAAGCTACTAGAGTCACTTGGCGCAACTCTGATAAGATAAAGCTCATAAACGACGATGAAAAAAATTATCGCATTATGACGAATTAAATGAGCTGCTCACCTTACGCATCTTAACTTGCACAGTGCCTTCTGGCTCCAGGATACTACCACGAGAGCGTGGATCAGCATACATATGCATGCACATTGGATTGATAGTCTTGTCAACGACAGCCCATGCACCACCACGTAACTCGCCAAATGGTGGAATGTAGACAAACACTGGATGCGCATACCTGCACAACTCATCCACTATATACGCACCGAACTTCAACACCATCTCGAACATATCTGCAACAGCACAAATATCAATCTACAAATAAACATCCGATAAACTGCGTATATTTTATGTGCATTAAAAGAAAATTATAGTCTCCTAGACAAGCAGTGGTCGTCCCATGCCACTCTGCGCAGTTAACTACATGAATTTCGCCTACATGAAAAGAAATATTCTTTGCAGAATATCAAAATTCGTGTTTTAAATCGCAAAATAAGACTGCAATCATAACTGACTGTCAATATCGCTATAACCTTTAACTTCTGACACATCATACATTTTATAGTTTGGTAGTGCATCCCAGAAATGAGAGAAGATAATTTAATGAGAAAAGGAAAATGAGTCAAGAATAAAAGGGAATAAAAAGAAGGGAAAATACACACATCAGAAAGATACCTTTCTGTCCGCCGCTAAAGCCACGCCAGTTGGCAAGAATAAATAATGGAAGGGATTCTTTATTGAAATCGACGATCGCTTCAGCTGTCTAAAAAAATGCAAAATCGTAGCGTAAATTGAGAAACGCTTTATCACATCTCTTTAGAAAATGATACGGACCAGTATAATAAAAATATGGCGTAGAGTAAAACAAAGGAAAAAAAATAAACGCTGACATTAAAAAGGCTTTGAAAAGCAGGCGGCTAATTTATACACTCAAAAAACGTGATTCTTAACAATCATTGTTCATTAAAATAGCTAGAATATCTCAGAAGATAAGGACGCTAAATTTTATAGTGCTGATGATATCATTTGGTAATTCAATTGACTTGTTTGAATTCCAAATGATATCATTTGGAAGACTAACGTATTATCACCCTTCTTAAAGTGTTGCTTCGAATTTCAATTCAAGTAGAACGTTCCAATCTGAATACCTTGTAGGCAGAGTCCGGATACCAGACTTGTCCGGCTTGCTGAATGTATTTTACTTGAGAGTCAGGAGCGGCAGGATCAGCAGGAATCTCGGTAACAACACTGCGTGTTTCCACTGCGATTACTCCGACACTGATACCAGCCAAACGTGCGCGTCCTGTTATCACCGTCTTGCCCCAACCTGGCTTCACCTGCAGACACAAAGAAGAAATTAAATAAGCTCTAAAAGGCAACTCAGTAGTGCGCAGCTGTATTAACATATAACTCCGTTCCTTATCAGAAACAATGAAATATATTCATAAATGTCAAAACAACGTGCAAATGAACACCTCTTCAAACGAATTCCTGTCAAAGAGGCCATCCAGATATTCGAGAGTTGTCATATCCTGATGTCCAGTCAGCATATACCGTGGGTCGTTCTCCTTATTCGCCGACGGCACATAGCAGACTGGCCGATCGATCGGGTCAACGAATTTTTGCTGGTTGAAGGGCGCCTAAATCACTCACCGATTACTTCAACACAATACCAGCAAGATATAGAGCAACAAAAATGATGAAACCACCACCCGAACGCGATCTTGACTGAACGGTAATGTTTGCTATTCCTCATGCTTAAGCAACAGTTAGTGCAAAAAGTAAAAACCACAGTGCGCCTTACTGCAAAACGTATCAGTGCCGCTTTAAGGACCTTATAGCTAGGTGAGGAAACTTTATCGTGGAGAGCGTCTGAGCCGAAAATCGCCCTCGAGGCAATCCGAAACGGTTGTGTGGAAGAGTACCTCTGATCGGGAGGAAAGGGAAGCCGATATAAATTCACTTAGTCTGAAGGCCAACGAAAAAATCAAGAAACAATTCGCCGGAGGGATGGAGGGGAAGCGGAGAGGAAGAAAGAGAAGAGCGAAAAACAAAAACTGATGAGCGAAGAGAAATCCTCACAGAACATTATTGTAGGATATACAAATAATGGAAAGGGATCGTCAAAGCAATGTGAGACATTCATATCATCGAAGAATCGGATGCTGGTATCTTTTTAAATGAAGATGTGACCGAATCAAAAACCTTCCCACCAAAAACAGAACTTCAGGATGTGATCGAATTAAAACAGGATCTAATGATCTGCCAATGAACTACGTCCAGAAAAGATTTAAGAAATGATATTTTTGTTTCACGTTCGAACAAATGAGTCGTACAGAGTCAGTAGCGTGGAACTAACAACAGAAGTGACCGCAACACACCTTTGTTGTCTTTCTGGTATGCGACAGCCAACGCAGAAGCTGACAAACGCCATCAAAGTCATTAGCGACCGATGAGTGCGAAACACCGTTGCGAGTCATAATCTGCGTACCACCCAATTGACCGTTCGATGTGTAAACAGGACGACCAAGCAGCGAATTCAGAGCAGGTGCACCAGTCAGGATGATGTCCGCGTTCTCCACCTGACAGATTCTGCGCGAAAGCCGTGCCACATACGCTCCAATGCCTACCGTACGACCCGTCACAAGGCAGTACGTCACCACATCATCATATGCACGCGACGTTTCTCCCGCAATCAAACCCGATCCAACCAGATTCTCTACACCTAGATCACGCTGAAAAGAACTGTATCGTCATCC
This sequence comes from Toxocara canis, assembly GCA_000803305.1. NCBI lineage: Eukaryota > Metazoa > Nematoda > Chromadorea > Rhabditida > Toxocaridae > Toxocara > Toxocara canis. The sequence goes on along the minus strand of JPKZ01002923.1, from coordinate 42,684 downwards.
TAAGATTTAGTAGAGTGCCTACAAAACAAGCACAACCAGTCGTTACAGCCAACGATATAGTTCTGCCTGAAAACACTCAATGGTGAGCAGCACATCGCACTGTTATGCATTTTAAGATGATTAAAATAACTAAGTGTTAAAGGAACTTCAAGATTTGCTATTATTTTGAGAAGGTACAAGCGGAATGGCTAATGACATAATGACAATTTTGTCCTTTTGAATGGCACCTCACAGTAGAGCTGTACTCTTAAAATGGTGTGTAGTTTCGCTGTTCACAAATACTGTGTTGAGGATTATAAATACCAAGTAACTTTGACAAAAAGAACATATGAAGTTTTCACATTAAAAACTATTCTTTCCGAGTGAATGTTAGATGCAACCTCTTTGCCGATAATACCCATCAGCTGATTGTACTCTCCAACCCGCTCCACATCAACCAGATCCTTCACTTCGGTAAGAGCATCATCCGTCAGATACAGACCATCGAAACCTTGCTCCGGACTTCCCTCTTTCTTCCACATCACACGAAACAGCCTTTTCAACTGAAAATACCACAACCATTTTAACTGCTTACAAGTTAGTTTTTCAAAAGCAAAAAAGTTTATATCTTTTCATCGGAACGCCTCATTCTACAATTCAAAAACCGAAGCTGGGATGATACTCAACAAAAACTCTTGCCGTCACAATACATCAATTTCAGCGTCAACTGACTATAAAATATCTATAACAAGAAGACAAACCAAAAAGACTTACATCACTGGACAGCCCAATGCGTGCGCCTGAATTAGCAGCAATGTAAATCCGTGGAAGACCCTCATCACGACTCAGCTTCGAAGCCGCATTGTAAAGATTGTGTTCGCGCATCGAAAATGAACCAATCTGATGCGAAATATCATTTGCGATGATAATCACTTCACGACCTTCCGGATACTCTGGCACGATCAGACGCACTCGCCATGCAACCATACCGATCTTGCTTAGCGACCCCGCATCTTCACGTACCAACAGCTTTTTGCTCGACTCATCGTAGACCAACTCACGAAACTCGCACAGATCTTGCGGTAACAATCGCTCACGTCTCTTCGTCGAACTAAACCATCTCATTACAACTAACTTGTCGTACAACTCCAATCACCACCTGAATACACAACAGTTCATGTGCCGCATATTTCAAGGCAACTTCAAAACTCAAACTGTCAGTGTTGCGAACGGTACGTCAAATTTCTTTCGAGCTGTGCTATACAACTACAACATGCAGAAGCGATAAATCGACAAAGGATGCCGATAAATCGCTCTCCGTTATCCTCCAATGAAAAACATATCTTATTAAATAAAAACGAAAATTTCTCAACAAATATCACTCGCTTACAGCTCGCAGCAAAATTCCAAACAACTACTTTAGCAAACTATAGTGCCAATCAATACTTCATCGTACAAGCACTACATAGCGATAAAGTGAAACGTACGATGGAGCTGTTGTCCACTCGACAATGAGCGCTCTCTGGAAGAGGAGCGGATAATCATAAACATAGGTTGTCTTTGCAGCGTGTGCCTTTAGACGTCTCTTGTCGATCTCCGATCTACCCAAATAAGGATCGATAAACGGATTCCAATCAGGGTTACGATTACCTTCCACCATTATTTCTAAACCATGCTCGAAACCATCCATTCCAGCGTCCACGTGTACCCACTGTAAATTCTGGGCTTGTAAATATATCCTCGTCGCATCAATCATCAATGAGCCGCATCAAATTCCCCAAAGCAGCTCAAAGCACTGTATAACAGGTTAACTCTGTGTTCTCACTTCCACATTCCTTACTCCATTCTCCTACTCATTTGCAGATGTCAATAAAAATTCCTTTCCCATCTCCATATTCTTAATCCACTTTTCCACAAACATTAACCGCTTTTGCGCAATATAGTGCATGAAAATGATGAAACTCATCAATCGTATAATTCCGGCCGTAATAATTAAAACAATTCTAATTAATCGAAAATTATCGCCACGAATTTCGTCGGATTATAAAGTTCAGTAGTAAGGCCAGACGATACCATTTGCATAGTTCAATTCAAACAATCACGTCCGTCCACATTCATCAACAGCTACGACGACGAAAACCTCCCGTTACTTTTCTCGTTATCAGCTAAAACGAAAGAAGAATATTCGCATCATCATATTTAATGCATTTTTTAAAAAACCGGTACTGAATCACACTGTATAACAGGTTAGACCAGAAATACGTCATGCAGACAGCAACTAGTTCAAGCGATGACATCGAATGGGTCCTTGCATTGCGCCATCAAAATTTTAAAAAAAATAAATTCGACCAACTTTTCAATCTAAAACAGTTTAAAAGAAAATTCATTCTGTAAAAGAAAAATTCGTTCGCCGTTCACGAAAGAAGAGATGAATAACTACCATACTTAGAAACAAAATTTATACATAAAACAATGAGTCAACGAGATGAAACATGCAAAGCGCTCACTCTGCTTGGTGCCGAGTTGCCATTAGTGGCTTCAGCGCGGAGAAAACGGATGCAAGGCGTAAATCCGGTATCGTCAGTGATCAGAATTTTTGTTGCTTGTTCATAACTTCGTGTCTCGCCGAACAAAACGAAATCTACTTCCACTTGGTTCACACGCGAACGCCATAAATATTCCTCAAAATACATCTTATTAAAAGCTGAGCGCATTTTCATTCAAAGATCCTTTCTGCAAATGATAGCCTCAAGCCAAAGATAGAAATCACCCTTTCCGCTGTGGTAGGGTCGTGGCCAAATGGACCAGATTTAGCAAGTTCGCTTTCCTACTGCGTAAACCTGTCGAAAAAAAAAAGGATTAAGATAAGGTACAAAACTCATTCAGATAATATAGCCAAATGTCAACATTGGGCAATCCTGGTCGTGAAAAGCAATAAAATTTCAAAAACGAACACTGGGCTACCCTTGATCATTGATCATTGACAACAAAGTCTGAAAAGTTCTCAGATAGTGTGTTAAAAATGGTACAACATTTACAACAACTTCTACACCATACGCTTGACCTTATTCAATTTGCTAAAATTATTCAAAATGTATTTTATGGCAGATAACAGCTTATGTAAACCTTGCAATCTCGATACGCCTTGTAGACAACATTCCTCCAATCAGCTGGACTCATTTGAATTTTGTTACTGGAAGGAGTGCGATCAATGAACAAGAACACATGATTGCGGTCAATCGTGTTCGAACGATATAACCCAACTGCAATCTCTCCAGCTGCTCTTTTCAACGCTTTCTTCAGGCTGCACGTCACCTCACTGAAAACTAATGACTACTTTTTAGTTAAGTTAGTACAATGTTGTCTCATCACCACGATCACCAAAACGTCTCATAATTTTTTAGTGCACATGGATGAGTGGCTAGACGGATGGAGCAGGGGCTATTGGTTGAGCAACTGCTGCATAACGAATCAACACCTCTCTTTCGCAATTACTACCGACTAAAACGTTGCTGGCCTTCACTATAAGGTCACTGTAATCGAAACGAACTTATCTGTTTGAACCAAAAGGCGATAGAACCTTCATGGTGATGATACAAGGAAAGACAAACGGATGGATTCAAACAAAATAATCAATGTGAGAGACGCTCGTTCCAGATACGGCATCGTCCAATAGGTGGAAACGCTATTATGGTGCTCGAGGTCTCCTAAATTTCGGGATCTTCGAATTTCTTGCTAAGATTGGGGCACCCTCGGCAGCATGCATGCTATAGGGTTGCTGCGACATACACTATGCCGATCCACTCATCAAAGCAGCCGAGTGCACAAACCCTCGCAAATCACGAATTTGCAAATTTAATCTGACCAGACGAGCACATAAATCTTCTATTAAAGATTCGCTTTTTGTGCTCCCATGCCTGTTTCGCCAATATTTCTGCCATAAATTTTCCATAGTATAACTGGCTAGACCCTGAATGCCCCGTGGCGCAAAACTCCTCCTACCGTAAATGTTTTATGGCGCATCTGCTCTCCTCCTGAACGCCTGGTGGCGAAACTGCCCCTATAATAAACGCCCTCGACATAAACGTTCATACCCTACATCTGCATCGCATTCAAATGCCCCACGGGGCAAATGTCAACGCTGTAAACGTCTCCGGCGATATCTGTCCCAACGGAGTGAAATAAAGACTTTGGCTAAGATCTTCGCCGGCTGACGCTATTCCGGTGAAATATTTTTTGCTATAACGTGGTTCATCATGAAGCTTACGGATTTATGTGAGCCCCTCTCACCATTTACTCGAGTCCAAGATCTTTCTTGGGTAAATCATGCCTTTACGCACTCCTGCAGGATCAGTAGAAAAGAATCCATTTTCGGGGAATAAATCAGGTATGTGAATCCCCATTCCCTGAATTAATTTCCCGCTGTTTTTCGGGATCGGGACCCTTGTCCACGACCTTTTTTTTTGGAATCCTGACGTTCTCCGCGCCCCACCGTCCGGAAATTCTCAACCCGATTTCCTTTTTTTCAGCTTCTACTCGCTCCCCGCCGTACACCAAGATATGCTTAATTTTGCCCGATATCATGGATACTTCAACTGGATTAATTAATTAAACTATAGCTCAGCAAATGAGAACTGTACATATTATTCAAAGTAATACTTTGCAAAGAAAATTGTGTAGAACATGAAGCAAATATTCTTGAAAGCAGAACGAATCAAACACAGCACGATTCGCTTTAACTACCTACACTGTGCAGTTGACCTATAAAACACCACTTTTCCTGCAACCCTATCACAGTGTTTTTTCCTAGCCGTCCGTACTGAGCAGACGTACCTTGCCGTATAGCTGTCCACAACGCGCACCACTGCCCGATAAAAGAAACGAAGTTCTGTACGATCCTGTTTACCCTGTGCTCGGTACAGATGTCCGGAACTATACGGAGAACGAACTTTTTCGACCTGTAAGGTTTCATCGACCAATCCAAATGCAAGAAAACCTTTGAGAAACCTGACACACCAAGCCACCCACTGAACAAATGCAGCGTTACATGGATCAAGAATGGTAGGATCAAGCTCAAATCAAATCAATAATGGACAGTTGAATACAACAGTCGCAGATCAATAAGTCAATAAAACAGCCGCAGACCAATAATCCTATCTATAAATAGAACACTTCCTTCGCTTCGTTTCGACAGGTACTCAACCTGTACAGACGCCAAATAAAAAGCCTTATATAATTCTACCTTCTGTGAAAAACTTATACAACAAAAAATATGACCAATAAATTTACAATTGCTTCAACTCATCAGAGTGAGCTGTGCTCTTGTAAAACCATCCACTCCATTAGCTATCTGCATCATGTATTGCGATTCGGTGATCACATCGATAAACAATACAGCCACAAACGCTAATGAAAACTTCGACCCCAACCACCACTTTGGATTCTCATTATGAACCTTCTCGGCTCTGACAAATCAAAACCAATTACAAATCAAACAGTGCAAATTCAACACGTACATTGTAGTTCTCTTCGAGTCTACGAAGTCCCAATTTTGGCAGATGCGCAAAATCGACATTACGACGTGAGACAAGCTCCTCTCGCGTGTTCATGTCGTAATAGAAGTAGAGCGGATACGACTCACTTGGAGCCACCATTACCACTAACTGACTCATGCAATCGCTCCTCAAACCCATCATCGTCTCCTGAACGTATCCTCCAGAAGGCTAATGCCATAATTTCGTCAAGAAAATACTTTGCATGTTCATGGAAGTTGCATAAATGATCAAACAACTATTGTTCCCTCACCCGTTTCCTTAACAACCCAGCTTCACCTTCACGCTCTCCATATACGAAAACGACGAACATTTTTAAAGTTTCCAATTTTCAAGTGTTTCTAAAACACATCGCTCTTTCGAACTGTAGATTTAGCTTAATATTATATCACCTAGTTGACTCCTCCATTCCACTTCCCGTTTTCTTCTCGTATGCAGCATACGCATATTGAACAAGTACAAAACAATCATTCATCTTTTAATGGTATTAAGCCAGCTGCAATGGATTTCAATAACTTCGGAAAATAAAGCCAAATTTAATCGAGTTTAAAGTCCTAGAATAATAAAAAACAGAAGTAAGTAAAATGAACATTATAAGTATAACTTCCGACCAAAATTCACTTCAAAATCGCGTAATTTAGAAAAAAACTAGCAGTTAAGATGGAAGCCCACAAGAGCAACTTCTCAACTAAAGATACAAAAAGCATTCTAATAACAAAAAATACATAAAGTCCAAGTTGCTTTGAAATCAGAAAAAAAAGTGATACCTTGATCATCGCTGCAAGTTTTGCCTCTGAATCAGGCGTATATTTAGGCGTTCTCGAATGAGACACAACGAAGAGAGTGCTACCCGGCTTGACAACTTTGGCGGCCGCTTCTGGCAATGATATGGTTATATCGAGCACATCACCCACTATACGCAAGTCCACACTGTGCTCTTCAACTACATCATTTGGAAGACCCAATCCATGCCTGCAATGCCCAACAGTTATGACGTTTAAATGCAACGGTTAAGCAAGCGTACAGTTCAGGAGAACGCATGAAGAAGGCGACAGACTAACTAGCCAAATATATCGATTTCTTGCCACCTTAACGCTACCGACTATTTAAAAAGCGCTAGATCAAATGACGCAATCTATCTGTGCACATATCAATTCTCGAAGCGCCCTAAGCTCGAATTAAATCAAACAGACAAATGAATGACCTGATCTGATCTAGCCACCTCCTCCGTAGATATAAAATTACATAAGCAATATCTATTCAACCGCGCTCTAACATGACATAAAATGAACGCCTAGTTCAGATGTGCAGTAGACTTTTATTTTTATTGTTAGGCTTTTTATTTTTTGAAGTAATTAAAAACGTGCGGCTTTAATAAAGCTTTGGAAGTTGTTAGCAATCGCATACCACAGCGACTGCATCGTCCTTAATTCCTCGGTGTTTTAGAAGCAGTGGTGTAGATAACGTTACCTTCACAAAATTGCTGCGTCTTTGAATTATTATGTGACAAAACTAGCTAACGCTTCATCGAGTGCTACATGTTTTAGGAGAAAACCAACTCATCAGCTAAAAAAAAAAAATGGAATGCTTTTATCGGCTATAGAGTGCACTGTAGAAAAGAACTGCATCAAGTGAATTTTTAAACAAGAATGCTTACTCACCTTTAATGAGAACGAACAGTGCAAATGCGAAGAAGCAGAAGAAAGTGAACAGCAAGCATAAACGTGTGTATTACTTACAGATTGCAAAATCAGCGCTTACACAAGCGAACACCCTCAAATGCATACGCGATTTTCTGTACGCGTATCGGGAAGCGTACGTCATTTGGATGACCGTCCTCCAGCCGCATCAACGATGACTCAGGTACACCACAACAGATCGTCACGTACTTCTGCACTGAGTCGAAGCTACTGTTGAAAGTCTCGAACAGAATCTCGTATTTCTCCAGATTCGATGGACTTGGAGATGAACCCTTGAAACAGATACGTCTAATTCTGCAATTTACCGAGACATCTGTTCAAAAACTTCACATTTATTCGATGTCAAGACCAATAACAAATTTTCCCGTTGAATTTCGAACGAAAAAAAGAAAGAAAAGCACTTGCGGACACACTCCACTTATTTCAGTTGCCTGTGCGTACACCCCATAATTTTTGGTACAAACGTGCCGACCTTATGAACAAGACGACAAAAGAACAAAATGCGCGATTTCACTGCATTGAAGGGTATTAACAGTTTTGTACAATGCTGCATTGCAGTCATATTTTTGTGTTGCTGCATAGAGAATTCAATATCCACAGCGAAATAATTCGGTGTCACAGTATCGCTACGGCATTTCTTTTGGGAAAATTACTGTTGCACTTGCGACAAAAAGTGGTGTTACACAACTTTGCGTTGGTCATTGTAACGAAAACCATATGCAGGCTAAGCACTGTAACATTTTGTAATAGGCATGTAACATAAAACGATCATATAGTTTTTTCTGGAAAAGTGTAGAGTACAGTATTCATTCTAAAAAAAAGAGATACAACAATTCCATCGAGTACAGCAATAGCATCCAAATTTGAAAAGAAAATATAGCAACCCCTCAATGCCGCAAGCGCATTATACGATCAGGCTTGCTATTTTGTAGCCTGTGAAAACAAATTTATATTGGTCTCTGAGATCGCTCAATCTCTCAAAATCTTTGTGATGTCACATTTCGCGAACGAATCGCGCTCATTTCGCAGCCGGCGTTCTCTTCATTGGCTATTCAAAATCAAGTTCATTGCTTCGATTATTCACTAACACTTTTTGTTTAGTGAGTGTGAATCGACCACTGAATTCGCACAATACTTTTAATTTTCTAAGAAAAATTTTGCGCAAAATAATAAAATAAAGCAAAGTGTTTCTGTCTTTAATCCGTCTCTCCCTCATCCCCCCCCCACGCTCTCCTAGTCGAATTCTTGACAAGCAGAGAAAAGCATACCCTAAGTTTGATTTCGGTATATGTGGGTGTCTCAGCGTCGATGAGCAGAGCCCTGGCCATGTGTGCTAGCTCGATATTTTCACTCTTCATGAACCCGGCCATTTTCTCAAGGATCGCAGCCTGTGAGAGTATCAGCCGCCGGTTATTGCTCATTCGTTTTAGCAATTTCATTGCCAGAAGGTTCTTTTCGTTGATTCGAGTATGCGAGTAGATTGTACGAACACAGCGCTCCGTATCTTTCACCTACAAATCGATAATCGACTGTGATCACGCTAAAAACACAAAAATAAATATACCACTTGGCACTGGGACTCCATCAGAAGGCAAACAAATATAAACTTACTCCTTAATAACGATCGAGGTGCGAGGGAGAGAAGTTGGCGGAG
>JPKZ01002923.1:23527-33586 GCA_000803305.1 Toxocara canis | reverse complement strand
GGCACAAGAGAAGAATGAAAGAGAAAAACGTGATATATTCGGACAATTGGCTTGTCTAACAAAGAAGAGATAACGGCCAACACCGAGCTATAAGCCGTTGTTTTGTTCCCTTTCTCACAACATCGACGTTCAAGCTAACCAGCCTGTTTCACTTCTAACTTCTGCCCCTCTCTCTTTCTCCATACTTATAATTTTTATGCAATAATAGCGCACTGCTATTCATGCGCACAATAAACAGTGTCGCGAATACTCTCGAGACGACAGTTCACGTTAAGCATCTTCAATAATCCACTACTCCGAATAATATTTAAACACCAAAATGATTAAACGTATTTTTGTGCGTGCTTGTTTGTGCACCAAACTCCCCTACACAACTTTTCGGAGGACAATACGCTTACTATCCAAATAACGTTAGTCAAACTATCCGCTTAAGGTCAACAAGTGACCGATACGGGGGATGGCATAAACGAATTACATTCACGTATTCGTTAAGCATTTCGAAAAATTTCATTAGAAAGAACGAGTTGGAAGGGCAAAGTAAGAACCTCGGCGAGCAGATTCGATACGCATTTGTCGTATTGAAGAAACTGGAAGTATTGTTCTCCTTGCAGATAATAGCCGAACAGCTCCTTCAATACGAGACTTGTATGCCCTTCTTCGCCGTTCGCAAACTTATCACAGATGGCCAAGATTGGCGCAAAATTCAACCTTTCGACTGATAACCTCTGAGGATCCATAGGCTCCAAATATTCCTGAACGTTCAATCATGAGACATATCTGCTCTACCTGGAAATATTTGTTATCTAATTTTAAATCTCCATTCATTCACAACATTATCGTGATCAAATGGCTATATTCATAAAATTTGAAAAAAAAAAGTGACAGGGAAAAAGAACATGATAGAAATAAGATTCAAACACTAAAATTATGATAAGAGATAAACAATTAAGGTGAAGACAAAAATAAAAGGTTAATGAAACGAAACATGTAAAAGGATGCACTTTTACTGAATAACGAAACTGCATAGAAACTGAGGTCGCTTTTTCAAACGACCGCTGAATACTGTTTAGTTTATAGTCGATACAAATTCGAGAGTACTTCATTTCACCAGCGCGCTCAACAATAAGAGAAACTGTAGTGATCGCATTTAGCCAACTAGTTTTGCGAATTAAATGATCGGACACTACTATCACGAATGAAAATCGAGTCAAGCGATATTTGGAATAATTAATTTAATTAATTTAAATTCCGATAATGAAGATTCATCTTAAATCAAACTCTGTGGACCCATATTCTACCGAATCGAGGCAGGGAACTTTCAAGCGAGTTGCGTAGTCGGGTTGTTCGAAATCGTGTCGAAAATCGAGTCTCGTGAAGTGTTTTTAAACTGGGCCTCACGAAGCTCATAAATCGTGATCACATCTGCGTGTACTACTCAACGATTGGATGACAATATTATTGTAAATATGGTACGGAACTGGTCAACAGTCCCTAGAATTGTCTTATGACAACTACCGCACCGGCTCGTAGGGAGAACACGATCTCCCGCTATGCGTCGCAAACCGTGATCTAACAAGCGACTCAAACTGAACGAAAACATCAGACTAAATCCCGCATAAAATCACACTAGGAAAAGTTTGCCCTCAAGACACCATTTCACGATCAAATGCTCAACATAAGACATTTCTGTTCGACTACATTCAATGACTAAGTTCTCGACCAATAACCAAATCCTACAAGGTCAGTCTGAATTTGACTGATCAGCTTTGAGATCGCAGCCATTAAACAATATAAAGCACATTTCAAAACAAAAGCCAGTTGAAGTTAAAGTTCGGCTACATACTAGGACAGTTTCTCGCCAGAAGAAAATCATCACCATATCAGGTTAGTACTAATAATCATACTGGTTCAAAAAACCGCAAAGAAAACCTTGATGAAGAAGAAAGAGAATAAACACTTGCATTGACGGCGTTGCGTATCGCCTTAGCCGGGAACTGAGGCAGCGTCCCAGACTTGCAATCGACGAATGCGTGCAACTTCTGCAGCATGGTCGCCTTGATACGCGATTTGAGCACGGCTAGAATCTGACGCATCTGCTCGTAGGGCAATGACCTCTCGCTAAGCACCGTAAACAGCGATGCAACCAGCGAATCGGCATACTGCGCAAATGTTGGCTCTGCCTTGCAATACCCGTCAAATACATTGCGCACTTCCTGAATTTATTAAACGCTAAAATGCTGCTAAAGCTATAATCGGGCAACTTGACCACTCTATATTTATTATTTAACATGGCCAGTTAAATAGTAACTTTATCACTCCCCACCCTCAGTCATTTACTACTTTAGCTCAAGCCTTTGTGTATTATTAATTAAATTACTTTTACAGATTAATGTTCTCCAGAACCGTGATTTACCTCCTTACGCTACTGATGAGACGTAATCAGTTGGTATTTCCGAAAACGAGAACGACTCGCAGATCTAAAAAAACGTCCCCAAAGAATGTGCGTAATTAAAATTGACTGGCTCAAAACGTTTGCTGACTGCAGAAATTATTTATGATTGCAAATACAGCCAACAGCACACAGATGGTTGCTTAAACGCAAAATGTCAGCAAGACTGAATGGTAGTGGCTGCACGCAAACCTGAACGATTTCAGAGAAGTGAATATTGATTGGCGAAGTGGTGGTGGAAGTATGAGCCCATTCCTCGAAGGTTCCCTCAAAATCGACCGGTTTCGTCACCTCGACTCCAGCTTGCGCTTCTAAACGGGCAACCAGTGTACCTGGATGCAGCACCTGACCTACCTGTGCCACGCGCTTGAACCGTCCACCCACCTTAAGACAAAATTCGTAGTTACCGGATTACAGAAACAAAATAGCAAAAGTTGTGTTTCATATGAGCCACTACTAAGATTCGCTACTTTGCCACATGTACTTAAAGCAGGATCGGGCAGATGAAATTTTGACGTCGTTCATGCTCGTGACTGAGAAACCTAAACAATAATCAACGCCACGGAATGAAACCCCGTCCTTTGAAAATCCGACAATTTTTTCAGATTTTCTGCATCACAAATAGTGAAAGGAAGGAAAATATGAAGGATGCAGTTCCCTTGCCCTATTTTTTTTTCTGGCTACTCGCCGGACGTTACAAATCTCGGTTTAGCCAAAATCAGAAAAAAAACCTTCACACTATACGGTCACCGTATTCTAACAACGACATGAAATTAACCAAAACCGTTGCTGACAAGATTGGTTAAAACCAAGATATTCAAACGTAAGAGGGCGTACCTTCTTGGTGCGCATGTCCAGTACTACTTTCATGCTTTCCATACTTGCGAACAGCTGACCCGGTTTCAGAATATCTCCATCCTCCGCTTCATACGTTAGCAGTTTGCCAGCACAAGAAGAACGCAAAACCGTCGGATCGTTTTCTTTTTCGAAGGTAATCTGTCAAAACAAAACAAAAAGATACCTCTACTCAATAGTTTTGAACTATTAAGCGATCAAAGCGATCAAAGAAATCCATCAGACTACAAAGTACAATCATTTCGTCATACCATCACATTATCAGCGAATCTTTCAGTTACGTAGACCGCAGTGTACTAATTAATGTACGAAGACGTTTCTCATTTAAGGGAACATTCGTGGCGTCCCGCAAATGAATGCCTCGATTTGACTGAACGATGTGAAGTGAACATAGAACGTTTATAAGGAAAAATTCAAGAAGTGATCGACGCACAACAGAAACGACACTCAAATCATTCTTTTTTGCTTTGGGACTTTAGCTGAATAACTGATTATCACGTTCACTGTGTACCTATACTGCTCAAATCAGGATTCATAGTAAATACAAAATTCACAATGCTTTTCATGTAAAAAAACCGAAACAATATCAACTTCTACACTGCAAATGGCAAAATACAATCATAACACCGAAACCCTAATTCATTTTCCACTGTTGGATGCAAAGAAAGCAGATAAAAACGACAAAAGTTTTTCCGAATTTTTAGCCTCTTAAACAGCTGTCTATTCGTTATTCTAAAGGTTGAAGGCAACTAATGAGCTGGCACGTCACCCAAAAAATTTCGACTCTTACAACAAGGCAGGCCGTGGGTGGCTTTGGTGATCACTTTGAAAAAGCTGTCCTCATTCTACTTTGCAAATAATTATGAGCAATATGAAATTCATAAAAGAATACTCCAAGTTTTTCAAAAACAAAACCGAACACTATAGTCACCACAATACATCATAAAACTCATACGGTGTCTTTCGAAATGGCAATTCGCAAAAATTAACGTATATACTGACTCAGTAAAACCGTTCCTCTTAGCCTGCTAAATCGTACACGAAAATCTCTCGAATTTTACACTTTATTGCTACAGCAAAATCAATAGTATACCTGTGTCCTTCCGATGTGTATTTTGTACCTCTCGGCTTCCTCGTCCACATAACATGGATGGGATCGCTCATTGTATTTGAGAAGGAGGGTTCCATTGCGCAATTCACGATACTCGACCCGTGTACTGCATCCATTTAGCTTCACCGTATACTCGATGTTTGAAGTTCGAGTCGCTGTTACACTACAGGAATATTACTTTTTACTTAAAACCTTATTTTTTCCTGTTACGGGCGACTTCAAAATTTAAAGTGCAAATAATTCCGTCTAATTTAAATGAAATTGTTCTCTTTATTTGTGGACAATGTAAATAAAAACGTAGATAATTTCCTTTACATAACAATTTCCTTTAAAAAATTTAAAAATCCATGCACTCATTTGACAAAGGAATGGAGTGAATTAATTCGCGACAAGCAAAATTTCATAGAAAAAATGGTCACACATTTTTCTTAAAAATTACCCTCTTTTCGGACATGTAGTGAGGGTTCGCAAATGTCGTCGACATACTAATAGCTGAGAAATTACCCGTTCCCGTTAAAAACTATTTGACTAGAGTGCAAAAACGATGAAACGTTCTATACGATGCAAACTAATGTGTTCTTTCAACGGTATCTCAACGCTTATCGAAAAAACTATCAAACCATCTATCGCATACGCTCAATAAAATCAACCGGGTGTTTCTTTTTTTTTTTCAAGAACTCTAATATTATTTATTCATACTGTCCAAAAACCCTCTTCATATCACATTTGCGCAACTTAAATAGATAACGATTTCACTACAAAAAGTCCACTTCATCACGGTCTCTTTAGACGTTTACGAACCCTTTAAATTTTTTATGGAATTCAAGAAAAACTAAAACAGACCTTTAAGTAAATACACGATAGGTTAATACAAAAACAATATCATCATACAAAAAAGAGCACTATTTCGAGATCGTAGAAAGTTCAAGTGATGTTATCCATACTCAAAAGAATTTTATAAAATACAACCAAGTGTGTCGATAAGTTACCTGTACTTAACGTTATTGTAGATGAGCTCCACTTGATGCGTTTCGGTCAAATCGGAGGGTTGTAGAATTTGACCCCGACTGATGGCATTATTGAATGCGCTGAACGCTTCAGTGATGCGCGAATGCGCTATAAGCATTGCACCGTACGCAACGGCCATTGGCAACGGCGGTTGCTCAATCTGAAAAAGCGAGTGAAAATTTGTGTACTCAAAAAAATTCACTTCTTACTTATTTAGAAAACAGGGAAGAGGGCGGGATGACTAATGAATGCTGAAATTAGGCAAAGGAACACCAAAACAACAAATTCAGTAGGGCTGATAATCCTCTCGCCATCTGATAAACTGATAATCATTATTTCCGCAACCACTGCTTCCATGACAAAAATTATAAACGTAGTAGCAACAATGGTTTTGACAACAGACTACCTTAGCTTCCTAAAATCATCAAACCCCTTAAGCAGGTCTTGCAATGCTGCAAGATGCAAATAACTCGTAGTTCAACACTCCTTCAAAAGTGATTTAGGCGGAAAAGTTAACGGTAAGATGAAAGCCCTCACTGTATTAGAAATATGCAGAAAAAATCCAAACAACATACGGTGTGCTTCTTGGAGGCAATCCGACGGTCAAGCCAACTCGTATTGATCTCATTTTGCTCAAAGTCACTGTCTTTGAAGAGTGAAATCAAGTAGGGTACCGTAACCGGGAATTTCGATTGCAATTGCAGCTCCTGCAGCGCGTTCAGCATATTCGAGATGGCAGCATGACTAAAGAAAATAATGAAAATAACAGGCAACCAGCTCATAACAATAATAGTGCATCCTCTAAGGAACCTTCTTTCCGTATGGGAATAAACTTCGAACTATACAAGTAATTTCTTCTCTCATCTAGCAATTTGCAACTTAACTCCTTCCCCTCCCCCTTCCTCAAATCCAGTAACTGATTCTCAGACTCAGCTGAACACTGTATCTCTCAACGTTCAATTCATAGAACAAGAGAACCAAAGCTGCAATTTAGGGCAAGCGACGGACTAGTGGCTCCACAATGAGGTTAGAAAGCTACTAATGCAAAAGTTCGCCAAAATGGATAAACTCACATCGAATTTTACTGAAATGAACGGCAGCCATAAAGCGAAAATAAGTTAACGATCAAAGCCAGTTTTTTGATTTAACTTTACTGTTTAGATGGGCATTAAGGCATGCTACCACCCCCCAAGACACGCTCCCTTCCATTCATCACTTTACTCTAAGCTTAATACTTAGAACTTATCCAACAATCATTGCTTGTTGACCCAAGTATCGATATTACCCTACGTAAACACGCATTCATGCTTTCTATGACCTTCTAGCTTTTACTGTGGCATACGCTAAGAGCAAATTTGAATTAACAATCGTTGTTTATGCAAAAACAAAAGAAATAAATTTATTTGGTTTGGTGTAGTGTCCCAGCAAGAATTTAGCGACGTTTCAGAAGCAGCAGAAAAGTTACAAAAATGGCTGACGACAGATTACAGCCCAATATCATCTTGCAATTAAAATTCTCATCTGAATAAACGAGCATGTTCGAGTTATTGCCTCCAGATGGACCCGGACTCGATCAATCTCATTATTTCACATAAATCGCTTTGCAATGAGAACTTACATCCATCGAAAGGATGCATAAAGGAAAAGAATTTACATAAACCCTTAATGCCAAAGCAATAAATTGCCCTACCGTTCCAAAGGCAACTCTCGTTATAAAAGAAAAAAAACAAAAGGAAAGGATACGACAATAGTAAGCAAGTACCGTGTAGATCCAGAAGCGAACAAGTGACCGAATTGCGAATCAGCATATTCATGCAGCGAGCCTGCGCCAACGTGAGAAAAGTATCCCCATACGAATTGCGTGGAACGGAAATTGAGGTTTGTAATCTCACCAGATGCCGGCCGGAAATTCTCTTCGGGATCCTCACTTGTGATTCGAACGGATACGATGTGCTTGTCGCTACTCATGTGTAACTGCGAATATTTCATATATAAAATCTAGCACAAGCATATTTACGTTAAAAAATGAATGCGAATAGGGCAAATTAACAAACCAAACTGTAATTGAAAAAAAAAAGAATAATTACAAACGAAGAAAAGTACACTATACAGTCCATGCTCTAACTGAAATGAGGCTTTCATTCTATGTCTTAATGTCGTTTCACTATGGACCGCTTTTCACAAACCAAAACGAGTAAGAAAATATCCTAGATGACACTGGATAAAACAGTTTTGCAAAGCGGTCAGATTAATAACAACTCGAACTAGGAACCTTTATAAACGGCACTTCAAGAGATGATGCTTGATCCCACATGCCAAAACTCTCCAGATCCACTCCATGAGGAAGACTAGGACAAACAAAGTGGCAAAAGTAAGAAGTACAAGTACTCCAACTGAATAAAGCTCATCAAGGGGAACGCAAACAACAAGGACACCGACTCTCCATCAATAACGGCTGACGGAAGTGAATATTTACTAGGCAGCCCAACAGACACAGGCTTGTAGTGAGGAGTAAGAGGTCTATAACTTAGCCGTGAAAACTCACGTACAAAAAAAAGAATGGCCTTGCCCTTACTCTGCAAAAAGTATAGGTCACTATCCTTCTACCTGTTATGGCCAACAATATCATGCTGACATAGCTTATCGAGATGCAGTGATTTTAAGTACTCAGGGATGATCACTGAAAAAATCTTGCTATCAACTACAAAACATGTCATCACTGGCCAGAATGAACTCACGATGTGAAGAAAGAATAAAACTTTGGGAATCATAAAACGGGCTCCGCTGGCACAGGAAGTAGGAGGTGTGAGGGGAAGCGGGGAGGGTTTGGGGAGAGCGAGGGACCTATAAGATAGCACCAGAATGGAGAAGGACACCTAACTTATAACTTCCGATCTGCTTAGCGGATTTCGAGCTAAAAAAAAACATATGCGGACAGATAAGGTCAGCGCAACAAACGAAACTATTTGCTAGCCAAAGCAAGGAAACCACGTAGAGATCATTTCAAAGTCACTGCAATAAAGTGATTAGTTCAACGTGCGTGTCAGCAACAATCACTAGCAAAACGGACAATACGTGGAAGGAATCAACTGTGAGAATACTGAACCAGAAGAGAAAGCTTAGGCAAACCTCATCGAAAGGAATTTTGTCGGTGCCGTAACGACTTTTACCACAGTAGAGACGAACTTCGCTGATGCAATGCAATGGCACACCCATCGCGATTTGTAACTGTGCTGCAGGCAAATTAACGTTCGTCAGCATCTCACTCAACGGATGCTCCACCTAAACGAGAGAATACAGCCTCAGTTGTGTTTCACTAGAGCGATTTCCGACCGCACGAGAGCGTGAGGTCCCTACCGAAGATGGGTCGAGAAGTGGGGAAGGAGAAGGTGGGGGAGAATAAGAGAGGAGGTGAACGCGGACAGGGAACGATCCAACCAGTGGAAGGAGGGGGCTCCGGTGGATGTCTGAGAAGCACTCTTCCTCTGGATCGTTGAAGCAACAAGTTCGTACACAAAAAAGACTGCTGCACTACAGCCATCCAAACGAATGAAAAAATCGTACCTGCAATCGAGGGTTCAACTCAAGAAAGAAGTATTCATTGGTGCTCGGAAGGTAAAGGTATTCCACAGTACCTGCGCTTACGTATCCGACCATTTTCGCTAAACGCACGGCATCCTGAAAACAAAAAATACAAAACGATCATCAGCATTCGCAAAGTAAGCATGACACTTTCAGCAATCTATTCAAATAGAAGGCTGCAACTAGAAGATTTCGAAACATGTCCATTTCCTTCATGCTCTCATAATCTGAATACGCATCGGACTGCACAGACCAGAAGCATGCATATGCTAAAGAAATTTAATTCTGAATATTCTCCCTTGCTCTTTTCAGCTTTACATAATCTCTAAGGGTTGTTTAACTCCTTAGCTGCCCACAATTACCATTTCAAACATATCTTACATTCCTATTGAATTTAATCAGGTATGGTTATTTTGAGCTACTTTTGAATCAGTAACTTCAGTAGCTGCGTTCGAACGAGGTCAAACGGTACATTAGCGAATTCGACTGCGTTTCAGTGTTTGCGTCCATTGCGGGATCATCTTTACAAGACAAGAACATGGATGAGCTTGCCGCGCTCATTATCCAAATCCCATTTGGCAAGAAGACCAAAACGTTGCTAAAAATGAAAAAAGAAGGAACAGAAAAAAACGAGGTCAAAGAAGGAAGGAAGGAAAACAGTAGAAGAAAGATGAGGTCGCAAGGCATGTGAGGTCTCGAACAAACAGGGAAATCTGGCAACGACAACTTCTACAAGGATATGGTGGAGTCGTTTTATTGAAAGCGACAAAAATAAAACGTTTTAATCAAAAATGTTTCGGCGTACTTCCCCTGCCATCAGCAAAAGCACGACCGTGCAACTTTTTTTTTCCACTTCTGTTGGTGAAAGTATACCGAAACACTGGGTGAAACCTCCTTATATCGCTGTGCGGCTACCGCCTTAAACAAAACAGCTTCATATTCTAAGGAATCGACACTAGACGCCTCATAAATAAGGCATTTATTCGGCAGTATGAGAAAAATTTTTAGAGCGTCATCTCTCCCTTCCACCCCTTCCCCCCCCCACCCAACCCCC
>JPKZ01002922.1:228167-241979 GCA_000803305.1 Toxocara canis | reverse complement strand
TCATCTGAATTCGATTCACGTCATCTCATCTCAATTCTGTTCAATAAATCTCATCTCAATTCTATTCAATTCATCTCATCTCAATTCTACTCAATTCATCTCACTTCAGTTCAATCCCCATCATCTCATCTCATTTCGATTCACATCGTCTCCTCTCTATACGATTCTCATCATCTCATCTCAATTCTAGTCAATTCATCTCATTTCAATTCTATTCAATTCTTCTGATCTCAATTCTATTCAATTCATCTCGTTTCAGTTCAGTCCACATCATCTTCTCTCTATTCGATTCACCTTCTCTCATCACAGTTCTATTCCATTCATCTCATCTCAATTATGATCAATTCATCTCATCTCAGTTCAGTCCACGTCATCTCACCTCAATTACTATCAATTCATCTCATCTCAATTGTTATCAATTCATCTCATCTCAATTCAGCTCACATCACATCTCATCTCATTTCAGTCCACATCAACTGACTACTTTTCGATTCAGATCACCTCCTCTGTATTCGATTCACATCGTCTCATCTCAATTCTATTCAGTTCATCTCATCTCATTTCAGTCCACATCAACTGACTACTTTTCGATTCAGATCACCTCCTCTGTATTCGATTCACATCGTCTCATCTCAATTCTATTCAATTCATCTCATCTCAATTCTATTCAATTCATCTCATCTCAATTCTATTCAATTCATCTCATCTCAATTCTATTCAATTCATCTCATCTCAATTCTATTCAATTCATCTCATCTCAATTCTATTCAATTCATCTCATTTCAGTTCAGTCCACATCATGTCATCTCACTTCAATTCACATCATCTCCTCTCAGTTCTATTCAATTCATCTCATCTCAATTGTATTCAGTTGATCTCATCTCATCTCAATTCAGTTCATCTCATCTGAACTCAATTCAGCTCACCTGATCTCATTTCACCCCACACCATCTCCTCTCTATTCGATTCATATTCTCTCATAACAATTCTTTTCAATTCATCTCATCTCAATTCCATCCAATTCATCTCATCTCAATTCTATTCAGTTCATCTCATCCCGTTTCAATTCAATTCATCTGATCTCAATTCAATTCACCTCATCTGATCTTCGTTCAGTCCAGATCATCTCACCTCACTTCGATTCACATCATCTCCTCTCTATTCGATTAACATTCTCGCATCACAATTCTATTTCATTCATCTCATCTCAATTCATTCCTCATCATCTCATCTCTATTCAATTCACATCACCTCATCTCAATTCGATTCACCTCATCTCATCTCAGTTCAGTCCACATCATTTCATCTCACTTCAGCCCACATCATCTCATCTGAATTCGAATTAGATAGTCTCCTCTCAGGTAAATTCACATCACCTCATCTCAATTCTCTCCAATTCATCTCATCTCAATTATATTTAGTTCGTCTCATCTCAACACATCACCTAACCACATTTCGATTCAGATCACCTCCTCTGTATTCGATTCACATCATCTCATCTCAATTCTATTCAATTCATCTCATTTCAGTTCAGTCCACATCATCTCATCTCTATTCGATTCACCTTGTCTCATCACAATTCTATTCACATCATCTCATCTCAGTTCAATTCAATTTATCTCATCACAATTCTATTCGATTCATCTCATCTCAATTCGATTCACATCATCTCATCTCAATTCTATTCAATACATCTCATCTCAATACGGTCCGCATCGTAGCACCTCAATTCGAATTAGAACATCCCCTGTCAGCTCAATTCGCATCCTCTCATCTCAGTTCTATCCAATTCATCTCATCTCAATTCTATTCAATTCGTCTCATCTCAATTGAATTCACCTCATCTCGTCTCAGTCCAGTCCTCATCATCTCATCTCATTTCGATTCACATCATCTCCTCTCTATTCGATTAACTTCATCTCATCTCAGTTCAATTCACATCATCTCATTTCAGTTTATCTCACATCATCTCATCTCAATTCAGTTCACTTCATCTCTTCCCACTTCATTCACATCAGTTGAGGAACCCTTGCCCAGTTAAGGATAGACTCGAGTTCGACTCCCCGCTGGTCCGTTATACTTTCTACTGCCAGTGGTGACACACACCTATCAATAGTGATGCCAGCCGCACGTAACATAAGGCTCTTAGTACAAAAATGCTGATGAACACGTCTAGTTGCGGCTACCCGGCAAAACTAGCAGTCGTGCGTCACCTTCAAATTTTATTCACATCGTCTCCCTTTGCACATTAATACGTGCGTGCTTGCGTATCTGTCCATTTATAGGGTATTGTTGACTCAGCAACCGCTCAAGCCAGGAATATTACTCTGGCGTACACGCAACCACCTCTCACATCCGGTTTCAGATCGACCGACCAAGTCTTAGAGGAGTTGCAAAGGGACACAAAGGCAGCTGTGATTTCATCTATACCCGTACCAATGCAGCTGACAACCATGCCCACGCATGATCGTTTTGACCAGTTTCTGGACGCCTGGTGGTTAGGCTGATGGCAATCCGTCGGACAAGCAGCCGGGAATTGAGCCCAGGTCTTCCCGCATACGAAGCGGGAGTTCTACCACTGAGCTACTGCCCGCCTCTTAGAAAAGTTATGCCGACCGAACTTTGGAGTACGGTGTGAAAACGGCGGTAAGGCGGACTACCCACAACTTAACTGAACACTTCCTGAATCGTAACGCATACGGGAAATGACAAGCCATCTCACAACGTCCAACCGCATACTTCGGCGTCCATAAAGCGACAAAACGTCGTATCTGCTTTGGGCGTTCTTACTATATCGGACACCTTTCGTATATCCTCGACCATGCAATACATTCAGTAAATTCCCACGCACAAAAAATATGAGAAAAAAAGCAACAAAACTTCTAAAGCTGAAACGCCAAAAAACGAGCCGTGCATACCTCAACTGGTCCGCCATTCGATTCACATCATCTCATCTCAATTCTATTCAATTCATCTCATTTCAGTTCAGTCCACATCATCTCATCTCTATTCGATTCACCTTGTCTCATCACAATTCTATTCACATCATCTCATCTCAGTTCAATTCAATTTATCTCATCACAATTCTATTCGATTCATCTCATCTCAATTCGATTCACATCATCTCATCTCAATTCTATTCAATACATCTCATCTCAATACGGTCCGCATCGTAGCACCTCAATTCGAATTAGAACATCCCCTGTCAGCTCAATTCGCATCCTCTCATCTCAGTTCTATCCAATTCATCTCATCTCAATTCTATTCAATTCGTCTCATCTCAATTGAATTCACCTCATCTCGTCTCAGTCCAGTCCTCATCATCTCATCTCATTTCGATTCACATCATCTCCTCTCTATTCGATTAACTTCATCTCATCTCAGTTCAATTCACATCATCTCATTTCAGTTTATCTCACATCATCTCATCTCAATTCAGTTCACTTCATCTCTTCCCACTTCATTCACATCAGTTGAGGAACCCTTGCCCAGTTAAGGATAGACTCGAGTTCGACTCCCCGCTGGTCCGTTATACTTTCTACTGCCAGTGGTGACACACACCTATCAATAGTGATGCCAGCCGCACGTAACATAAGGCTCTTAGTACAAAAATGCTGATGAACACGTCTAGTTGCGGCTACCCGGCAAAACTAGCAGTCGTGCGTCACCTTCAAATTTTATTCACATCGTCTCCCTTTGCACATTAATACGTGCGTGCTTGCGTATCTGTCCATTTATAGGGTATTGTTGACTCAGCAACCGCTCAAGCCAGGAATATTACTCTGGCGTACACGCAACCACCTCTCACATCCGGTTTCAGATCGACCGACCAAGTCTTAGAGGAGTTGCAAAGGGACACAAAGGCAGCTGTGATTTCATCTATACCCGTACCAATGCAGCTGACAACCATGCCCACGCATGATCGTTTTGACCAGTTTCTGGACGCCTGGTGGTTAGGCTGATGGCAATCCGTCGGACAAGCAGCCGGGAATTGAGCCCAGGTCTTCCCGCATACGAAGCGGGAGTTCTACCACTGAGCTACTGCCCGCCTCTTAGAAAAGTTATGCCGACCGAACTTTGGAGTACGGTGTGAAAACGGCGGTAAGGCGGACTACCCACAACTTAACTGAACACTTCCTGAATCGTAACGCATACGGGAAATGACAAGCCATCTCACAACGTCCAACCGCATACTTCGGCGTCCATAAAGCGACAAAACGTCGTATCTGTTTTGGGCGTTCTTACTATATCGGACACCTTTCGTATATCCTCGACCATGCAATACATTCAGTAAATTCCCACGCACAAAAAATATGAGAAAAAAAGCAACAAAACTTCTAAAGCTGAAACGCCAAAAAACGAGCCGTGCATACCTCAACTGGTCCGCCTCCTCGCTCAAGCCAAGCGGAAAATATAAAATCCTACAATTCGCCTTCGTCCCTCATCTTCCAACCCCTAATCAGCAGACTCAAACAAACGTACGTTTCCATTCTGCCATTAACACACAGCAACATATCAACGGCAAAGTGATCGGATAAAGAAACATTTTTAATATGAAACAAATACCACTCAATAGCGAAAGTTAGTCGCCAAAAAGCAACAAATGCTCTGCAACCGCACCATGAAAGCGGACAACTCATAAAATCCACTGCTATCAGCAAATTCCCCACAATCAGAGAAAATCATGCCAGTCGACTGAATGGCTTCTCGGCACTCCATTCAGCCTTTACTCCATACGGCTGAGAGTAAGTCCGTGCTGATTTTCACCGTCTTATCGATCTGATGCTCCACTGCTCCACTCGATCGAATGTTGCATGTCTCAAAACTGAACAAGCAATGGCTGTCAATGAATAGTGTTAAATCAGAATATGGCAGAATACAGGTGTTCTCACAAGAAAAAAAAAATGAACTCCGCCGAAATGAGCGAACATCACAACGCTAGTACGTTCGATTCGACGCCAAACCTGGTAAGCACTCTACACAACGGTAACGAAGAATCTGTACACGCTCAACAGATCAAAACATTCTCAACACATATTCTCATCATTGCGATACTGATATCAAACGGCCATAGTGAGACTGGAACCCATCGCTGAACTCAGAAGGCCAATGGCTTTGCGTTTTCAGAGATTTCTCGAGAACCATTTTTAATGCAGAAGACATCTACGGGACGGCTTTGCCCAACCCGCTTGTCCCCTTTAGATGCCAAAACTTCTCCCGTTATGATCCCTTTTGTTCTAGAACTCCCAATGGCCCCTTCTCAACTCGATAACAAAATTATCTACGACGAACTTAAAGCAAAATGATCTTCCCCGGCGATGCACACTGCTGAATCTCGCATAAAAGTGTACAAAAAATAATCTAGCAACAATAAAGAACAACGAACGCGAAATGAAACATGCATTAAGCGGAGTGTCTGCATGCATGACCGAAATCGAAAACAATAAACTCACTTAAAACAAAACCAAACAAAAAATCATATCCCAATATGCAATTAATAACGCACCACACGAGTGTGTATAAAACCAAAAAGAACATAAACAATATGATGCGATGCTACCGCAACCTTAACAACAACTCACACTTTTATCAACAATCTACTAATTGGCCATTTTAAAAGTTCTCGCTCGTTACTCATAATACGAATGAATTAAACAGCACGGTCACACCCGATAAGAACGATAGAATGAGCTGTTGTGAAGAGTTCCTCTCCCCTCCACACAGATAGTCTAAGAAACGCAAACTTTAGGACGTTACGCTGTTCAATTTTAAACTTCAATACCAAAATCGACGGAACTTAACCATAAAAAACCCTGTAAAATCACACAACAAAATAAAACTATGATTTGCCACTCAACTTGCCTTCGCCCTTCTACTGAATCTATAAGCTACAAAGATATACTCACTGCACAAACCTTGCAACGTCCTTTAGCACTTTAGTTCAGAGCACCTCACAGATCATATGACACTAACACCGAACTCTAGCAGTAGGTAAGCAATTGTGGATTTGCGGGCTTATGAAAAGATTAACGAGCACTAAAAAAACAAATAAATGCAAACAACGCTTCTTCGTTCAACAACAACTGCATCGCCTTCTTTTCTCGCCGGCAGAGCCTGACTGCCAAACATGAGGTAGAGAAGGAATAAAAGACAAACAACAAAGATCAACTCAGTCATGGCGATGACAATCAACAAAACATTGCCAACAAAACCTTTGCAGTCCTGATGTTCACTCTAGCTTTCAAGTCGAAGACGAAGGATCGCCTTCCTTCGTCTCCGTAGCTGGGGTTCCACCTGTGGGTGACGCCTTCAGTGCTGCCTTACGCGAGTCCGGAAGCTGAAATCACCTGTCATCACCACCAGACGTATAGCATCTTTCCGTCACGACTAACATTTGTTATGCATAGCGATCTGCTTTGAAATAATAAAATATCAGCCAAGCTTCACTGATAACTTCTCTGTTGAACAACACCTTTCTAAATACAGGCATTCCTGAACGTTTCTGTTGCTCTCCACATCTCTTTGGAGAGCAATAAAAAATAGGAACCACACAGAGCTATAAACGTTAGAGCCACCGAATGGAACTATGCATCGTTTTGAATGGACACAACTCCTGTATATGAAGTTTTACTCGTTAAAGGCCTAGACAGTTACAGCTTAGATAGCTTATGCATTTGTCAAATCGAACAATCTCCTAAAGATTAAGTTGTAAGTCTTAACGGATAAATCACTGAAAGCAGAAGCGTACTCTAAACAAACGCCCTTACCCTAAGCTGCATAAACATATATCTCCAATGATGAATGCAAGAAAAAAACCCTCTCCAGCAGACTGAAAAAAAACTCCTGGTCTTCTATTCAAAAATACTACTTTTGCTACTCCACTATACAACCGGTCACTACGATGACGAGAGGAGCGGTCAACGACACATCTTTTCACTGAAAAAAAACGATGGAAAACAACTTACATCCCATTCGCTGCTCACTGTGTTCACTTGCTTCGACTTCAAAAACGCCGGTTTATTCTAAAGCCGAGAAACAATAAGCACAGAGCTTATATCGATCCTTTGCAGAACAGCAAAACTCCTTCAAGGGTGAAACAATGTGTAACAAAAAAAAAATATTAGAACCCATATTTCCGTATCAGCAATATGCAGCTACTCAGGCGGATCGTACAAATGGCGTATCTTACACGGCTGCGGACCCCAAACTTCGATGAGCGTTGCTTTGGCGATGAATTTTGAGTGGACATTAAGAAATGAAACAAAATCACGTGAATTCGAGGATTCCCATACTGTCAATGCTAAAATACGATTTATTAACGCTGCGAAGTACCATAAAAATACCACTCTCGACGAACAGTAATGGTTACACCGTAGCGCCTCTGTTACCCCTCCCCTGCCCGCTCCACATAGTTAATGACCCAACCGGTCGTGTCATAAACGACTCTAAACAAACAAAAACTTGAACCGTTCGTTCAAATCAGCGGCCCTTATGATGAAGCAACGTGAACTTCGGCAGAAAGGATCAATATCTTACGCTGTCAACTATACCTATCACATTTACGTTCAGCAGCAGCGGACACACTTACTTGCTCAGGTACGACAAGGTGGCAATGATGCATTTGCAAATGGTAATATCAAAAGCACATAATAAAGCGCATAGTTAAATGCCGTATCGTCACAACTACACCACAACCTTCGCGTACAAAAAATTCCATACGGACACCAACGAAAATTTCACGCAGATAGAAATCCGGGAGGAATTTTGCAAAACGCATGAAAGAATTACCTTTTCACAAGCCTCGAAACGGATGCCTGACGGGGGGCTATTTTGCTCTGAAAATAACTGGAATCAATTCAGTCGAATACTGAAACTGGCTTAAATCGCTAACACAGTAGAAATTTTCTTCCGCATAGGAGAATAAAGAAAAATAAGTGTCGGCGTCAAACAGATTCGGCAAGAAAAGGAAGTATGACGGCGACGGTCCGAAACTAGCACCACAAATTTTGTGGTAACACAAACTAAGAGAGAAACAGGCAGTTGCTTTGGCGATGAATTTTGAGTGGACATTAAGAAATGAAACAAAATCACGTGAATTCGAGGATTCCCATACTGTCAATGCTAAAATACGATTTATTAACGCTGCGAAGTACCATAAAAATACCACTCTCGACGAACAGTAATGGTTACACCGTAGCGCCTCTGTTACCCCTCCCCTGCCCGCTCCACATAGTTAATGACCCAACCGGTCGTGTCATAAACGACTCTAAACAAACAAAAACTTGAACCGTTCGTTCAAATCAGCGGCCCTTATGATGAAGCAACGTGAACTTCGGCAGAAAGGATCAATATCTTACGCTGTCAACTATACCTATCACATTTACGTTCAGCAGCAGCGGACACACTTACTTGCTCAGGTACGACAAGGTGGCAATGATGCATTTGCAAATGGTAATATCAAAAGCACATAATAAAGCGCATAGTTAAATGCCGTATCGTCACAACTACACCACAACCTTCGCGTACAAAAAATTCCATACGGACACCAACGAAAATTTCACGCAGATAGAAATCCGGGAGGAATTTTGCAAAACGCATGAAAGAATTACCTTTTCACAAGCCTCGAAACGGATGCCTGACGGGGGGCTATTTTGCTCTGAAAATAACTGGAATCAATTCAGTCGAATACTGAAACTGGCTTAAATCGCTAACACAGTAGAAATTTTCTTCCGCATAGGAGAATAAAGAAAAATAAGTGTCGGCGTCAAACAGATTCGGCAAGAAAAGGAAGTATGACGGCGACGGTCCGAAACTAGCACCACAAATTTTGTGGTAACACAAACTAAGAGAGAAACAGGCAGATTATGAGATGAAATTTTACCTATAAGTTTATACGTACGTCACGTATGCCTCTTGCAGTGGTTCTTACTCCACAGCTGCAGCTCGCTGTGGAAGTTATGGTAGTATTATTAATATTGAACCGATGACCAGCAATGAGAACAACAGTGAGGTGAAGAAACAAAAATGTTTCGTGATTACATGGAACAACTATCTCACAGCAACCACAAGCCAAACTCCACTACCACGAACACATATGAACCAAATTTCGTCAGCTCGGTATAGCACCCAGCGTCTTAAAAGATTTGTATTTTCCCCACCTCCAGACTCGAATGCGCTGCCTGCTCTGATACCAGTTCCACCACGTGCACCACTAGCTTCCATACTACCTCTGCGCATTTGTCGCTCCTCACACCTTCTTTTCCAAAACGATCCACCCCGTCTCCCTTCTTTATCGAAGTCAGCTCCTCTCAACGGTCCATCGCCACGACCGCCGAACCCGCCAAATGATGAGCCCTCACGCTGGTTACCCTCCTCATAAGTTCCGAACTGGCGACTGCGCACCCCACCTCCGTTACCACCACGCCACTGATCTCTGCGGAATCTAAAGAATTTCGAATAGCTCTCAAATCTCACGGAAACTCTTTAAAAATAGAGAGGCTGGAACCAGCCTCCTCATAAATCTTTATATTTGAACCCAAAATTGCAGTCCTTTGATTTTATTGCATTATGGGATAACTTTCCACCAAAAACTGGCAAACAAAAACCAAAAAATTATGCTACGCACATATGACATTCCAAAATATTTGTTTGACTGATTACGACTGAGCGTTTGATTGAGTCTTCCCTGCCACTGCCACCTCTCTTCACCTACGTAATGGTGGTGTACGCCAAAATGCAAGATAGATGCGACTAAATCGAGCAACTCCTAATAAATCACTTGGGGAACACAAAAAGAAGTCGCCCGGTTTCCTCCCTTCCCTCCATACGTTATGTGGAAGTACTTGTACCAGCTCCGTTCCCATCTGTCATCTTCCCTTATCCACTTTGTCCATTATGAGAGTGAAAAAAAAAAACGAAGCACACAATGGGTTACACTTCTAGAGGCAAAATTAACAAGCAAATATATCGTAAAGATGAAATGGCATGCTGCGAGGGCATCGTTCAACTCGCAAACACAAAAGTTGTGCCCCTTCACTGCGCCACACACCTGTGATTGCGCAACTGTGGATCCCACTCGAAACTAGTATTCCTGCCGCGCGCGCAATTATCCTGATTCCGTCTCGAACTATCCACACACTCGCCGCCTCGTGACTGCGCTCCTATCCGATTCTGCTCTCCTTCAGTAACTGTAGTACGAACCGGCATCGGTACCGGCACCGCTACCGGAATCACATACGGCAGTCCATAGCCTGGGAACTGCGCCCTGAACATCGATTAGATCCTCCACTGCAGACCAATCGAAATAATTTTTACATACTATAAGTGACACTCTCGTTCATACCAATTACAAAATCTGCCGTTGTGGAAAGTGAGGTTTTGCTTGAAGTTTTATTAAAACTTTCAAGGTACTACTGAATCTTCGAAAATGCTACTCCGAATATACATGAAGCGTTGTGCTGCCAAAACAACGTAGAATATCGAAAAATTCTGTACGCGAACGACATAAAATAGAGTTGGCAACAGGAGGAATTAAGGCAGGTTGGAATGGACAGGTAGAAAGGGACGGAAAGAAAACACTAGTTCATTTTCACGTACAGCGCCCGTGCAAAACGTGTTTATTTTCACCATTACTTCAATCAGAAGGAAATTATTGGCAGAAATTGCAACAAGCATTAGTAAAAACGAACCATTTTTTCAACAGTCGGAAAGGACATAACGATTATTTTAAAAAATGGCAAAAAGCGCGTTAACAGAATCATCACTAATAGATAAAACTAAAACTGACAAGGGAGAGGTATTGGGCGTAACGCTGTTGGCAGTAGCGGGCTGCAAGTTGGCAGAAGAAATCTGGTTGTTGTTGCGGAGGTTGCCATCAACTTGCAGCTGTGTGCCAAAGAAGTTGGTTAGTGTCTGCATAACCCTATCACCGCCACATCGATGCGTCACGCTGCCCGTATTACCGATTAAATTTTGCATCATATTACCTATAAAAAAGTTCAATGGCACAATGCTCGATAGCACACGAACTAAATAAAGATATAACTTGAAAAACGTGCTGTAACCTGTAAGTCTTCTCGGATGAATAACCTTCCCTCGCGCCCTCTGGGAAATTATGCCGAATTTGTGTTTAAAAACTCCACTGATCCCAGTACGATGATTTTCTGGATCAAAGTGACTCTGGATCCGGAATTAAGTCATTCTGAAGTGGGAAGCCAGAGCCATGCCCCAGTAACGACACTCTGCAGCCGTGTCGTTGAGTTCAATACCAAAATACAAAACGGCTGAAATGATTTGACTCCCGATGGAGGGCGTTCACCTATGGTCACATTTTATCGACTTTGAGGTTGGTTATAAATTCTTAGGAGTATCTGCAATAACTGTGCATAATAAAAGATACTTTACAACAAGCTGAGTTAAAAAACACATGACGAAAGAAACTCCACTTAGGTTTCCCTACTGATCGATTAGAACAAAATCTGATTTCATGAATGCACACATCGCCTTATTTAGTTGCAAATAATAAAAGTAATCGGCCCTCTAAATGAAGTGGCAGTACCTGACATTGATTAGCTACAGCATGTCCTATCATTTCGACATCTGGGAATCCGCTAATGAGCAGAGCGGCAATGCGAGTGAGAATACCGGAAACAACATAAACGGTTCGGAATTTTAAAAAATTTTCGCCCGGCTCTCTAGAAACACAACACTGGACTGTTGTTCCCGAAGACCTACAGACACTACCATTTCTATATTCCAACACAAAATCAGAAAGGCAGCTTTTCCTGATCGATGTGACTCCGGGACTGGAATGAAGCCACTCCGTTATACGGAGCGAACGTCAGATGTCCACAAGGGTCAGAGCTGAAGATGCAGCCGGGTTAACCACGTGGACCAGGGTGGACCTTTATCCATCCTCCTTTGCGCCCGGAGATGAGTTGCGACAGTTTACCGGATTTTATATCACTGATTAGAACATGCAACGATTCGAACAGAAATTGCATTACTTCCCCCTACACCCAGCAAACTATCACTCACGTGCAACGTCCAGTATACTTACATCCCAACCACAATCCGCTCGGCCGCACAAACTCCCTCCCGCCTTTCCACATGATAATTCCTGCTGCAATATGTGAGGGACAATGAGGAATACACAGCTCAACGCTCAGCGAATGCGTCAGTTCTGGTAGTTCGCCCTCATGAAATTTCAACGGAGTCAACGAGGAATGACGATACTAGGCAGAAGAATTCAGCTATTTAACTATGATGAAGGTGCATCCGTGAGATATCTATTGAGTCCAAAAGCACTGGAGATTCCACACCGTACTTGGCGATTTATCGCATGGGATTTGTCTATACAACGATAAACAGTAAGTTTCAGTTCCATGAAAAGAAGCTGAAAGCGTTTATGTGCACGGGTTTTGTCGATCTGGCCATAAAGGAGAAAGAGGTGAGGTGAGAGAAATTAATGTGTTCAACAGCCACTCATTTCGCTTATTAGAACCATTCGTCGACTGAATAAAAAGATGGGTTCCTCACTATCCACTTTCCACCTCTCTTGCAAATAAGCTGTCTCACAAAAACAGCTGAGAAAAATTTTCAGGCAGAAGCCAAACTCTCTGCCACCTACATGAAGAACCGAGCCAAAAGGCGGTTCGATTTTGTGCAGAAAATTTGAGTATATAGAAGAAAATTCCCTGCTATTTAGCTGAGCACAGCTATAACTACCTCTAAACGTATGGCTTTGCTTGATCGGGGACGTTGCTGAATGGTGTTCCGTATCCGGTAGTCAACACCCTCCACCTACCTAGTCCATCAGACAATAAAACAATGGTTACAGGCATATTTGAGCGTCATCCGGGCGCCATTAAACAAAAATGAACCTCTGCACAGCTTACCATGGTTTGGCAGGCTAGAAGGTAGCAAACCGCCAACGAGGGTAGCTGTCACTACAAAAACGCCATCCGACCCTCGCGACATGATCAACAGCTCATATTCGTATCCCTTCACCAAATCCTTCAAAAAAAAGAGAACAATAAACTAAAAAACTAATCCAGCGTGAAATTATTACTGATACTGGTCATTAGTGGATATAATCTGTTTACAATAAAGCAACAGTCAAATGATCTTAAAGAAAAAGGAGGGGAGTTACACTTTGAAAGAAAGACAGAAAAAGAATGTATATAATCGAATCGTTAAAAACACGTGAAAGCAATGCGTGGGGGCATAGTGTAACAATGGTACAAGGCTTACCTGTACACGCATAGGTGCAGTCTGCTCCATCCGACAACGAAACATTGACACATGAATGCTCAATGCCGGGTCATCCTGAAAACTGTGGATGCAACTGGAGCGAACATTGTGCTCCAAGCTGGACAACGTCGCCCGGCAAAAGCAATAAATTATGGTATGGTACCACAACTCCAACATAATTATAGTGCAGTTTAGTATATAATACCAATACTTAGCGTTATGTCGAATCGACAACATGCAAATGCTGCATCTGCGATCCAAACTTTTAAGCGAGAAGAACCATTCTTTGTCGGTTTTCCCTAAAGCCTATCAATCACTCAGAGTTCCATGCGGACCCACGCAAGAAGGAAAACGTTACAGCATTGACCTTTATGAATGAGACTGAGGCCAAGCATGAAAATGATTAATGCATGAACACTTCAATGGAAGCGGCAGAAGACATGAGACTTCGGTTCGTAACATTCTACGGGTACACTGTTTCCCGAGGTTTTCGATGCACAGCAATTTAAGACCTCTGACTTTTTTGTTGAGACCTCCCTCGCTCCTCCCCCCCCCCCCCCG
>JPKZ01002922.1:212540-228142 GCA_000803305.1 Toxocara canis | reverse complement strand
CCCCCCTGTGTCCGCAGTGGAAGAGGGGAATCATAGGTTAAATTTTTCCATTTCTCAAAAACAGGCTCTGTTTACCACACTTGCTCTAGAACAACGACAGTAAGCGACGAGTATAATTTACGTTAATTAGCATTTAATACATCAAAAATGATACCGCATTCAAAGATGAAATGTCCAGCAGATCAATCCCTCTTGCCCATTTGAAAAGTCCGAAATCTACCAGATATACGGATACTCTGCAAGCAGCACAAAAATATAAATGCAAAATGAAGATACTACAGATTATTTGCAAACGAAGAGAACTGAACTCCCCTCTTAAGTTCGACTAATTGTACAGAACCGACAACGAAGAAGTACGACTCCGAAGTCAGACTCTTCTAAAAATCCTTTGGTGATATGACATGATCAAATGTGGCCAACTTTTCTTTGTGTTTACGTAAGCCCTCCCTCACTCACGACTATCTTACTCCCACATTTTCGCAGTTTCAGAGCTTGGTCTGACTCAGATGGTAGCTGTGGCGATTTGTGGAATTGTTTTCCACTTCTTCTTGAGCACATAACCATGCTGAAATTTTTTACTGAGGTTTACCCGTCTCCCTCCTTCGAATTGTGAAAAATAAGGTAACCTTAGGTTCATCAGCAGATGAGTTAATGAAGCCATTATCGGCCAAAGCCTCCGTATAAGTTGAAAAAGCAAAGTCGATGGATAAGTGAGCAAGCGATATGGCTTTCGCTTTAACAACTCACTGAAGAACCGAGATGCGAGGTTATAGAGGAATTAGCAAGTTAGTTAGCAAGAGTTGATGACGGTAGTTAGCAAGAGTTGATAGCAAGTCTAATTAGCAAGAGCCGCGCGCAGAAATATGGTATAGTTGATGACGGGATAGCCAAGTCTTAAGACTTACGCCTTAAGCTCTAAACGCCATGACGATATACACAGGGAATCATAAAACCATACTTTGCCTATCAAGATTTTCAACTGCAGGAAAAGGATTCATCTTGCAACCGCTCTTTTAATGCAGTCAACGATGGAAGTGCCGCAACTGGTGAAACAGTAGATGCTGAAATGAAACAGTTTTCCAAAGCGAGCATGTAAAAGGACAACTCGTGAAGCAAACATTATCGGAATAAAAAAGTATTCATATGAGAGCTCGCGATGAAGGCGACAAACTCCAAAATAACTGGCGATTAGAATAAATGAATGTTTATATCGGCACAGATTCAAAATCTTTGTAAATACGACAGACTGCAATCTTCCGTTTTCAACGTTTCACCAACTGCAAAGCGCGTTATGTTAAATCCGCTTATGCGCTGCCGTGCTACTTCCATTTCTATATTTTTTTTTCGGTCATCAACTGCTGCTAGTTGGTGATGGCTGCGAATCTTCAGTAACTGAAAGCCTCTAAGCGAGCGTAACGGCCATTTTGTCGCGAGGAATGGTTGAAGATAGACCCCCCCCCCCTCCTTCCTCCCCCCAACGAATGAACTATATGGATGAGAAATCGCTCATATAAGAAGCCGCTTAAAGTTTACTTCTTCATTCTGTTGGAGTAACTTCCGACGATCGCACGGCACAGGCACCTTGAGCCGTCATCCACGCTCACACGCACCAAGCAACCCAACCCAGCCAACTGTTGCAGAGGCGCTCGATCCATCGTGCACAGATCACCATAACGATCGCGCCCTTCGTACAACACCTAAAAGTGCACCCAACGCCTTCATTTATTACAGCAGCATTACTTACCCTTCATGAGATTTCGCTTCCCAAGGCGTATAAATTTACCCCACTCCACTCCCCTAGTCCATCACGCGAACAATTTCTTCCTCACATGTGCAATTTTATCTTCCCACATGCGAAACTTTACCTTGACGCATTTGAAACATGCAATTTTTAGTATTTCCCTAAATGAAATCAACTGGAAGAAAACCCGTTCTAGTGCGTTGATACCAATACCTCGTCCCCTGTTTGCTATCACCAGCCCTTTCACTGACGTCCGGATGTGCCTTTATTCACTTCAACATGCGAAACAGTCAAGACCCAGTGCGTTAACTTCTATATACGAAACAATCCAAACTTTATCTAGTTAATTTAATTCAGTTCCCACAGAAGGAACAATTCAGACTTGACGTGCTCCAGGACTATTTTGACCAAAAAGAGCCGTTAAGTGGGAGGGAAGGGTGATCCAACATAGCAATTAAAGAAAAGTGGAGAATGAATTTAAGAGGAGCCAACAAAAAAAGACAAACTATGAAATGTATGATCAAGGAATGACAAGCAACGTAGCAAGGCGAACAACTTACTCTTTCGACTGTAGTGAAGGTGGAAGGGTCAACAGCCCAAAACTGAGCAAGGGACATCTCTTGATCCTGCTTAACATAACGAACACGCACCAGCTTAGGATATACATTGGGTTCGAACTCTTTGAAGATACTGCCACCAATTGATGGTGGTACTTGATCGTGCTAAACAACTTATTCGATAATAAGAATGCTAAGAGGTAACAACTCGTAATCCGAACAAGAACATTTAAAGAGAAAAACATTAACAGTTCAATGAATGATAACGATAATTATAAAGGCGAGAGTAGCCGCATCGACAACGACGACAACTATAACGAAAAATAATACTAAAGAACATTAGTGATAGTCATTATTACAGCCATTTTCAAGTCCATATCTGGAAAAGAAAAAATATAACTACCAGGAAAATGTACATAACAAAAAATGAAGTCATTGGTCTTTTTTCAACATACGAAAATGGAGGGACATTAATCGCCAGTTCTGTCTCCTGCTTCCTTCCATCTTCCCCCCCCCCCCACCTTGTCTCTCGTCCCTCACCCTCACGTAATTCTCAAAGAACGCTCACCAGCCGCGGTTACACTCGGGAGACCGTTATGAGGCAAACAATAAGAAAACTTTTGGCACCCGCAACCAGAGGATGACGATTCGGAACATGGGGGAGCAAGAGACTGAAGCGATATCGACGAAAACCGACTAAGCCGTCCAAAAACACAAATAACACACATCAGTAAAACGTCTGGAATCTAAAACGATAGCCCAACAAAGGAAAAAAACAAGATGAAGAGCGTAAGATCAGAAAAATTACTTCATCTGTTCCGCGGTCATCGTAAATACGATTGCGAGATGGCGGCCCACCTAAAACGATAGAAACTGCGTGCAAATGAGGCATACAGAAGCTTTTGAAGTTACAATGACGTGTTGCATTTTTTTAGTACACAACGAATAATAAAGAGAATAAAAGGTTATAAACGATAACTAAAAAGGAATCAAAGTTACGAACAACTGAAAATTACAGCCCAACTGTCTTTGGATAGTCAAAAGTGTATAATAACTCTTGACTTAAATAATACCGCGTCCCAGCCATACTGCGACATTCACAACTACGCCTTCCCTTCTTCATCCATCTATTTAAATATTCAACACTTAGCCATAGGGAATTTCAGACATCATCCAAATTCAAAAAAGTGAGCTGTCTTAACAAAATCGGATCTTCGAAACGCCTTTCGCATCCCTGACGAGCCATGTAATGCCTGCGCTAAGGAGCTTTGCAACTGAGGTCTACGAATTTACATTCTGGGTCCTCCACGGTAAACATTCCTCTTCAGGACGTCTGTTCTTCGTTTTCCAAAGATCCTACACCTCCTCTCTCCGACTTCTCCCTCTCCTTTGCGACACAGTGCAAAAATGCCTTCCAGGTATGTAGTAATAAAGACATGCTCCAAATTCAGTCTCCCTACGGCCACTACCTTGCAAATTGATAAAACGGTTTTTAAAAAATGACAGGCATGCATGCTACATGCTGAGCACATGCCTCACCCGGATTTGATACGATTACCTACACTTGAACGAATCTTGACAGGTTGTGAAGAGGATACGGATCCAGGCAAAAACATGGCAGTAACTATCGTAACAAGTAGCTCCGAATGGTATCGCGCCATCATCCAAACATTTGTGAACTGTCAAACAATAAAGACTGAATTGTTCCACTGTTCGCCCACATATTTGTCATGGACAGGCAACTGATGTTACGATTCTCCATGACCGTGAAACCCATTAGAATATCCAACGGGGGAAATATCCATTAGAATATCCAACGGCACGATTCCAAACCGCTGCTCATCGCGTTACGAGAACGTCGTCTTTGTATGATGTATATACAAATAACTTCTTAATGAGATGACGCTCTCACAACCCGACCACTTTTCATAAACCCAATGTAATAAAAATGCGACAAGTTTTTCACTCAGTAATATAAGCGCGTCAGCTCCACATTTGCGCATATAACGAGCGTATACGAACTCGCTTTCATCGACATTCGGCTATCTGTTTGTGAGCTATGCAAAACTGGAAACAACTCTACGGCCCTTGCATAACAACATATGCAAATTGTGCGATCTCCGCCTCCTCAGCCACTATGTAAATGGAGACGAAATGTGTGGATAAGAGAAATAATCACTAACCCCCTCTTTGACTGTTGAAGAAAGAAGGGCTAGAAAAGTTGTTGCACCTCGCTCTTCTGAACGTCCTGGTCTCTCTCTGCTGGAATCCATCATCAAAAGGCGATCGCACAAACGACTGAAAACAATTCATAAAGGCGACCACCTTCGCTTACGTTTTGCTCAGCCCTTTAACATACCCAATTTTCCACCCACCATACCCAATTTCAAAAGTGTAAGCAAAACGTGAAAAAAACCAATGAACACATACAATATTAAACAAACAAGCGTATCTAGGATGTAGTAAATATACGTTTACGTTCTGCTGTCCTGGCAACCGCACATCTCTATTTTCGAAATGATTATTTAGTCTACAAAACTAGTAGATAGAGAGCAGAAAAAAGTTGACATGCAAAGAAAAAAATATCGACTAAATCAGGATCAATCAAAATCAAACAGGATCGAACCTGCTGGAGACCCAACGTTTATGAAAATCATTCGATTATTTTAAAACGGGACGTTTTGTGCAATGAAATGAAACGACGAGAACAGCATTTCATGGAATAACTGAAATCACTGCGCTGACGTTCGAAGGAAACGAGCGAGGCGAAATATTTTAAAACTCACCGCCAAGTACCAAAACGCTACATATTATCCCTCCCCCCTCCCCCAAACAAGAAAAACGACCAATATATTGTTGCATATCCATCACGCGGCTACAAAACCCAACATGTGCGAAAATGCCTCTAAATCTGCCATCACTGTACTCGATGCTTGAATAAGAAATGTGCTGGCTAAGCCTGTTTCGGATGAGCTTTAGCTCTTTCGACATTAAGCTCAGGAACAGCTTCAAAAATGGGTTAAGAAAGCTAAACTTTACATTATTTCGTGGTATACGACTCTCTCTTCTGAAAGCGTTCCCGAAATGCGGAAATGGCCTGCCATCTGCAAATGACAATAATAAGAACAATATAGAAACAGATTTAATTTTAAAATTCTTGATACCTCGCTCTCCATGCACTGCAGAAATGTTCAAATGAGCATTTTTTAAATCCCAGTACACATGAGCTTATCAGCCCCCTGCTGACGATCCCTCGGGTAGGCATCCGGGAATCGAAATCGGGTCTTCCCGCGTACGGAGCGGGACCTCTACCACTCAGCTGGACCAATCCAGACAATCGCATGTCGCATTGCGATACTGAACTGATGTAGCAACTCGTTTGATAAGATGAAAGTGGGAAATTAAACAGCAAAGAATTTTTTAAAAGCATTCGTAAATTTGAAGGGAAGGGGAAAGGAAGGAGGAAAGAGAGTGGGACTTGCAATGGCGAGGGTCATACATGAACATGAACAAACTTTGGCACAACAGTTCAGTGACTCAGATTTTTGTCTGCTAATATTTCCATCGTTTGTTTATTTCACTCCGTTTTATAAATGCAAAGGATGCAAAGGCTCCTATGATCTCCAACAAAAAAAAACAAACAATAACAATGCACAGCTACCATTATTATAGCCCCTTGGCAGTTTATCATTTATCGTCTGCTCATTTCACTGTGCATACTGCACAGCGCTTGACAAGTATTTCTTCAACACTCAAACGCGAACGATCGAAACTTGATGCCACTCACGCATACGGAAACGTGGCATCGCAAGATCCGAAACAAAGACAGGTCGCATTACGCAATTTCTACGCTAAGTCGACCATGGCGAGCGATGCTGCAACACTAGGCCGATTTAGGCCATAACAAGCCAATACGCAGAATATGCGCGACTGCCCAGCACCTATTTCGCAAACACAACATATTCCTTCGCGTCTCAGCGTTTTGTTCAAATGGTATACCCCTCAACGTTGGGTCTGTTCCGGTTATTGCAGCCTGAAAGCGATTCTAAGCCCCTCGTGTGCGCGCAAGTCCATTTTATAGCATAATCATAACAACTTCCCACATAACCGTTACATCAAAAACGCTCAACACCAACGGAATAGAACCAGAGCATCAACGATTCAAAACATACTCTTGGTTGCCATATTGCCAAACGGTCGTGATGGAACGCATCCTGTCGAGTTCACTGAAATGAAACAAGCAAGTGAATCTAAGGGTCGTCGTGCTGCCGGCGCCGAACTAAACAGTGTTGTGCAGCAAGTTTGTCCAACTACCTTATGAATTTGCTGCAATATATCAGCCAGGCGATTCTCTCTTTCTGAAACATAGCATTTCATACAAGGTCGACTGTCTAATGAAAAACAAGGTAATGTAACTAGGCTTTGCGCTGACACAGACAACCTACGAGCAGCTAGAAGTTTTTGGGATCAACGAGTAGAAATTTTTCAATATGAGGAATGAGCCACATGGGTTGCAGATGACTCAAAACTTCAATAAATTAGATAAGAAAGCAAGGGAAAGATTCCATTAGAATCAAAAGACTCTTTGCTGCGCTTACAGATCACGACGATGAGTCGCCATGCGCCTATTCACCTGCAGTCCGCTTTAAATAACGCATCGATTACGAACTAGTTGCAGAGAGCTCAAAACGGATGCGACTCGTAACCTCCGTTTTTTTTTCACATGGGCACAAAGATGACACTGGCCCACCTTCGAAAAATTCCCAAAAAGGATCAAACTTGCTGCCATCTATCCACCTGACCGACAGAGTCAAGGAGAGCCGACTCGATTTATTCCGAGCATTTCAAAATTTCAGGGGCGGAAAAGATTCCTGAACAGTTCAGCCGGGACAGGCCAAAGCTTTCCTTCGTTCCTCCGAAAGACTCAGAACAACGTGAGGTTACGTCCGTCATTTCTGCACAACTACAACAGGCTGTACCTTAACAGGATCGAATTTGCCAGCCTCTAGCACTACGAATAATTTTGGGCCAATTCAGCAATCTTATTCGACCATAAAACAACTCCCAGCATCAAAGTTGAAGTCCACTGCCATTTATAATGAGGATGAAACACTCTACATGTCCACCTACGTCATTTATCTGAGAAATATGAAAAATAATTCGTTAACTTTACCAGAGCATACATTCACCAAATGTTCCATCTAATTATTCCAATCGGCCATTATAGCAAAAGTGACCTGCATCGAGGGTGCTCAAGCTCAACATGCAAGTAACATCACGTTTACATGCTCAGACATAAAGACCCCCGAAGTCATATGCCTCTAACGGCGCATGTGCCATTGCACCCGCGAACTACATACTCCCCGAGGAAGGAACAGCACAGACGCTGTTTAGAGACACCTTGTCAAAAATTTGGCAAAACACAAATGCAGAATTGGGAAACGAGTGGCAACATGAAGCTTGCATAAATTTACCGTACAAAATAAAAAACCGTAAGGCCAGACAGTAGACGGGGACAGCGTATGCAAATTAGAAAAAAACCCTGCGCTGAAAGCAAATGCAGAAAATTCCATGGCCATAATTCACGTTTACGATCTGAACTCCAAGCATCAATTCTATCGGACTCACGATTGAAACTGTTTCTTCATGTCAAGGCACCCGTTAAAAAGCACTACTTATACAGTGAAGACAAGCAACTGACTTTCGCATTCAATGATGAATTTGGCACATTCCTTCCCCTCGATCGGTTTCAACCCAATATCCTTCAGCTCGGCATAACCTCCACTCTCGTACTCGATCAAAATGCGGCCCTTCATATATGGCATTATCGGCGGCTCGTTTACAGCTTGTTCTTAAAAGCGCTTTTAAAACTTCAAAATCGACTCCGCTTAAATGCACTCTACCAGGTACTATGAACCTACGAAGTTCCCACAAAAGTTCGTCTCGGGTATGATAACATGTGATACCAGGATGAATCAAAGAACTGCCTAATATTGCGCCGTTATGACGCTACAATACTAAATAAATCCAGTCGACAACGGCTGATTATGAAGTAAAGCAGACTGCCCAGCCCTGCTATTTGAGCTGAACATTTTTTTTAAAAAATATTAAGACTACTCAAAGCGCCTTCAAAAACCATCAACTATCCCAAATTTATGTCGAACAATATGTACTAATCCTATTCTTGCAACAAATATATGATTTTGTTTTAACTGAAGGAGTTCGGTCTAACTTCCATGCCATTCTTTGACTCACCTGTCGCCTCTATTATCAATAAGGGAAAACATTACAAACACCTGCTAAGCTGAATGGTTGAGCGGTTTGCAAACTCCTTAGGACGACGCATAATCGAAAATGGAAATTATAAATAGCTCGCAACTTTTGAAAAGGAAAAGTGTCGCCTTTTACCGATGATTTCATCTTCAAAATTTGAAGCTAAACACAGAGCTACACATCAATCGATCACAGCAAAGTTTCGGTGATAAGATTAAAATCATACAGGATTGCAATAGACATGGTTTTTCTCATTTCGTTTTCACGCTCCTATTACCTAAAACGCAAAACCAGCAGTGCTATAATTATAAACAACAGGAGTTCAAAAATTGGAAAGAAACCACTTGTACGAGACCCAACAGTCATCGACGTAACCCGACTATGAACGTGGACGAGTAAAAGCACTGCCAACAGCAGTACGTTTTAAGCACTGCAACAGAAATTCCTAATCTTCATATTTTTGGCTATCTGCATGGATTTGCTCAACAGCAGTACAAGCTATCTGGAATATTTTGCTCGTTAAACACGTAGAAAAAATCGCAATGTGCAAAAACAAAATATTCCGCTCCATTGCAATGTAACGAACCGGCAATGCATCGGCATTTGCGGCCAATCAGTTTGCGAGCCACACTTCGAACATCTTCAGTAGCATTCGTGATCAAGACAGGACACATGACACCGAACACGTCAATCGCTGCCAATTCGACCGGACAACTTAGCACCGCATCTCTCTCGACCTGTCTCTCTAAGCCCTTATCCACCAAAATCATCTGCAATCACCTCATTGCTCAAATCTCGATGACGGTTTAGCATGCGCACATATAAAGGCTCATTAGATAAACCGTACAAAAAAAACCGACCAAATTCACAAGACAAGCTGTGGCTATCAAGGGCTAGCGAATGTAGATGAACTTCATCAAACAATAACGAAATTATTTCTCAACAGCAACACAATGCGGAAAGTACGAGGAAATGGCAGCTTCACAAAACCATAACAAGCCGCCCAGCGTCTGCTCAACGATTTCCTTGGCCTCAAGAAAGACGCAATTTCAGGTATTTACATCCCTGGCAGAACAAGTCCGATTGCTATATCATCACAGCGTCTATATGGCCTGGAAACCATACATAGGTTTTCTCAGGAAATAACAAAAGCGACTTTGTTTGAAGTGGTTCGCAATTAAAATCGCGATGTGCTTGACAGAGGTTTTGCCAACCCCCCTCCCCCACTCTCCCCTTTCTTAACCCTACTGCAACCATAACATTCAGCTGCTCTACTTCTCGACCTTCTCTTTTTTTAAACTTTTTGGCCATTCTCTTTTACCTCGTTCCATCCAACCCTCCAACAATCTTTCAAAATCAAAATGTGCTTTCAAGAAGTGACAAACTCATTTATGGTTTAGTGGGCAGTAAAAGAATTCTCATTCCACGATCACATACCTTCTTTCCTTTTTTTTGGCATTTCGGGTAAAAAACCGGAATCTCAAAACGCAATCCAACAGCGACAAATCAACAAACGATTAATGCTGCTCAACCGTATGCACAATATACTATCCTTCATTAATCAGATAGAGTACTTGGGAAGAAAAAGAAAATCAAGGCGTAAGAAAAGGGCGTGTTAGAGAAAAAGTTAAGGTTCCTGTTCAAGATCTAAGCACACGGTCATCTGCCGCTCATTTAATGCTATATGGAAGCCTCGGTCTAAAGAAATTCACGATTCGTCGATCAATGACGTTTAACTTCGTCACAATAAACGAAAACGACGCAGCCTGGGAGTGACTCTGTACATCCAGGTCGACAAAACGGAAGCCATTAATCATGGTCTCCCGCGCTCAGAAAAGGAGCTGCACTGCATGCAAAATGATCAGGAGCACACCTGAACTGTTTGGTTGTCTTCAGAGAGATATTTGCTAAACCAAGCTCTCTCGTATCGTCCTTCTACGCGAAGAACATAGATGCGCCCTGCAATTATCGTTCACGCATATGTTCAATGACGATCTGAACAGTCTTAAGCATAGCAATGTTGCAGCGCCAACACTTTTAAATTCATCAATGCCATTCGATAATGAAGATCCGAGGCTTTCTCAAACCAATCCATTTCCCTCTTCCTTCCCTACCCCCACCTCCCCCCTCCGCACCTTCCACCTTTTCACTGCTTGCAAATTGTTTTCAGCAAATTATACACCTGAATGACATTGTTGCCTCTATCGTTATTTCGCATTAGACGAACGATGCGTAGAAGTTAACCCGAGAATAACGAATATACCAGTTGAATAAGAAATGCTATATTTCGTACTATCCAAAACTTTCGACGTGCCCTACGGCAGAAGGAACGTACCACTTTCGAGATTGTCTGAACGTGGAATGGGCTGGATCGAGTCAACACAAGATGCGATCGCCTCGTCGACCTTCCCGTTTACTACACTGCTCACTGTCGGTACCACGTAGAGGAAGAAACTCGACGGCGTGGCACCGTCTATCACATGTCCAATTTGGCCGTCGAAGTTTTCCAACTTCCCTTTCGGGAGGTTCATTATGCCTCGCCTTGCACTCTACACAGCCCCTGCAATGAGGGTATCGTTAAATTTCAAAGCAATATCGCACGGCAATAACAGAAACGAGTGCACACTTGTCAAGTGCCGAAAATCCTTCGACTAAACAATGTACTCTCTCCCCAGAAAATGTAAAAAAAAAACAAACGGTGATGTAGTTCCACCTCCCCCCCTTCCCCACCTCCCACCTCTCAAAAATTTTGGATCTGGAGTTACAATGACCATACCTTGA
This sequence comes from Toxocara canis, assembly GCA_000803305.1. Lineage (NCBI taxonomy): Eukaryota > Metazoa > Nematoda > Chromadorea > Rhabditida > Toxocaridae > Toxocara > Toxocara canis. Next base: position 216,790 of record JPKZ01002922.1, on the reverse strand, counting down.
GGACGCCAACAACTCCTTTAGACTTTTTCATAAGCCTTTAACGGCATATCCTCAATTATTCAGAAAACTGCGCACTTCCTAACACTTAGGGAATCCCAATCATCCTCAACACGGCCATAATAGCCTTTCTCTGGGGTGGAGATTATACCCACCAAATTTCCCAATTTCAGCTGCCAAAAAGAAACGGCCCAAAATATACGAATAGAGAAATTGACACATACATATCAACACATATAAGGGCAAAATCGATGTCACCCGAATGCACCCCACAAAAGCATATCAACAAAGCCGTATAAAAACACCAAACGAACTTCCTATGAAACATGCAAAATCATGTTCTCGAACCGCCCAAACCATAGCTATCAACCCAACGAAACATCAGCTAACCAAACGAATGACCATCCTCACCCAACCACTCACCCCAATCTACCACCCACTGCCTCACCCAACCGCTTCCCAGCAACGAACACCACTAACAACTGATAGGTCAACTGCATTGCCTCGTTTAATTTACGCAAGAAATGCTACGGTCACTAAAGAACTGTAAGAACCGAGAATGCTTACGATTGCGTGTTGCAGCTAACCATTCAAACGTGAATTTTTTTGCAGATGTCGGCCCCTTATGCAAATTTCAGATGTTCGGCCATTATGTAAATGTGGAACGGCCCCATTTTCCACCCTCCCCTCAATATTTTTATGTTTAAACGAGTGGGAAAACACGCAAGAAAACTTGGCATGATAAGCGCTTTGACAATAGCGCCAATTTCGTTAGCTAGCTTTAAAGATTTTCACAAACAATGAATATTAATCCAATAACTCTTACAACGTTTCCATTAAAGGTTCGTTTTTCAGCGACGAGATCGATGAAAAATGTAACCTGATCATTTTTACTTCTTTTAAGCGGGTGCAGCGTTGAGCAAAGTCGATGGATGCTTTTGAAATCGGATATAAGAGATGATTCTGGGGTCTAGATATTGCTAACCAGATTCCTTAAGCTAACGTCTAGATATTGCTAACCAGATTCCTTAAGCTTTCTTCTGAGAAATTTAACTTAAGAGAAAGATTCTTGATTGAATGATGTACATATCGTGAAATGAAATCTGCTCTGTATTATGGTTGTATCTATTTGTATCTGATCGTTCCTGATTATATCTCTTTGCATCATCTATTTACTGTCGTAAAGGTAACCCTTGCCAATCGACTAAATAAAAGATTCGATTCGATTCGATGATCCCAAGATGAAGCTGTCTGGTATACAGACAGACGCATATACAACCACCTAGACACTAAATCACCATAGTAGGCGTTGCAAGAGCGAATTTGCCAATCCATCTTAGAACGATACGATTCCTGTTTAGTGCCAAAGAAGCCTCAGAGCGTCGCAGATATTTGATGCACGACTAAAAACAATAATATTACGACAGATTACCTTATACTATACTGCACCACTGCTTCGGGAGTGTATATCTTGTATTTGAAGTGATCTGAATCGATCAGCATTGAATACTATGCACCTTAATTAGGAAATACTATTTATTTTTTGGTTTATGAAAACTTTTCTGCGATGTTCGTCAAAGTAGACTTATAGGCTGTGCTTTATTTTTGGCCTTTGTAAGTGACGTCACCGAATATTTATACTGAGTGATCCATATTTAATTTCTGATATTCTGATTGGATCGTCATTTTCGACCAGCGACCTTAACTCTAGCCATTCCTCTCTCAACTATGTCGACCAAGTACATTTATGCTATCATTTTATGATACTGCAGACGAGATAATGCTCATTTCGCTGAGATTCAGGATTTAGGCACTGCGCCGATATCGATGCAAGATACGATCTCCCTTTGTCGACTGTCGGTCAAAGCATTTCATGCTGTATTTCTCTTGGAATCTCGTCGTTATGATAAGTCTTAAGTCTTCTTGTCTGTCTCGGATACGGACAACGAAATTTCGGCACCGGTTGCGACCGTTTACCTGAGGTGGTTGGCAAGCTTTTGAAAAATTTCGCAGTGAGTACCGGAACGCCTGTGATATTTAAGCAGAGAAGTATGAAAAAAATGTGTTATATTCCAGAGTTTTAAAATCTTTTTATGGATATATTAGCGGAAAGATAAAGACAAAACGTAATATTCATTGCGTTAAAAATATTACGACCATCAGTGATGCCGATGAATACACGAAGTCGGAATTGTATGTAGAATATTTCTGAATTTTTTTCAAAGATGATAATAGGTGATGCCTTTGCTTTAACGTCCAAACAACAGTGACTGTTGAGGATATTCGCACTGATGTTGCTGTAGTTGATAACGCTATCAGATCTCTTAATGATAAAATCCCTTTAACTGCTTATGGCGTGCCTTCGTTTGCCTCGAAGCAAGTCTTTGACGGTGTTTTTTCATCCATTGCCATTTATCCTTAGGTCATCTCAAAATTTCATTGATTCAACCGCTTTGAAAAATTGCAGCAGTCACACTCCATTGCTCAATCAGCCGTCGACTGACAAAATTCTCATTTATAGACCTATATACCTAATATCGTCAGTGTACAAAGTCATGAAGGTGATTATTTGGAATTCTCTTTATAATCACTTCTCATCCGGAACAATTTATTACGCTTGAGGCAGTTTAAACTCCTGAATGGAAAGTCAACAGTCTCCCTGTTGTTGAATTGCTGTAATAAATGAGTTGTGGCACTGAATGATCGAAATCATTCAATGCCGTTTGCCACGAGAGCCTCTGTTTAGGTTGTCCAGTTACTGTATTTTGGGAAAGGTTCTCAAGTGGAATCGTCGTTTCCGCAGTGGTCGGGACTTTCGAGCTAAAACGGCTAAAACGAGCGAATGCATCCTCTAATTATATGACATCGCTGGCGGTCCCACATGATAGCATACTATGTCACACGTGAACGACGTTATAGGTGGCTTGATGAGTACCTGTAATCTTTCTGCTGACGATGTGAAGATTTATACTCCGATCCGATCGATGATCTGCCCTTAGATTTTAGAGAGCATCAATATGATTTAGATAGTTTCGTAAAAGGGTCTAATGCTTGGCAATCGGATAATAATATTGAAAAATGTCGGTTGTTGCACACTGACCTTAACCATGAATGCCCACTAGGAATTGCCGATGTTTTGATTCCAACTGCCAATCCCGTCCATAATTTGGGAGTGTTCGTTGACGAATCTTTACAGCGCGAGTCTTACTCTAAGTCACTGATTGGTGGTGCGTTTACGGTGGTTAATTGCATTCTATAAACAGCTCAGTGGAGCTGCAATGAAAATCCTAAGAGCGCCTTCATTATCTACGGTTGCCCTCCTCTCAAATACGGTTGCACTCCTCTCAAATACTGTTGCCCTCCTCTCAAGTACGGTTGCACTCCTTTCAAATACGGTTGCCCTCCTCTCAAATACGGTTGCACTCCTCTCAAATACAGTTGCACTCCTCTCAAATACGGTTGCAAAAACGTGCAAATACGTTTTACGAGTAAAGTAATTCGAAAAAAAACATTTCCGGTTCAGGCACTCCGAATGACGCAACCAATCCGAGCATTTTCGGTTTAGAATCGCTCGAGTATTGTCTCCTCAAGTGACATCACGTATATTTTTAATGGTTGCTCTAATATTATATTTAATTCACCAATCTCTTATTTTGACCGACAGAATTTCTGATCGACGTAAATCAGTAAATGTCTAACTTAAAGTTGTGATATTAAGAAAAAAAAAAAGAAAATTACCTCCTGATGATGTTTCTGTGCCAATTGTTTCAGCGTTTAGCATTTGTTGAAAACGTTACAACCTCCAAAAGAATTAATTGAGTTTACACTCAACCAATATTTTTGCTTTTTCGCATTTTCATCTTGTTACGTTTTCTTGGCGTTTTTTTTTTTCGCTTTTCAATTCCTATTACTTCTTGTTCCCTCTATTTGATCATTATCACTATCAGTGTTAAAATAAGTTTTTGAATTTTGACGTATAGTTCGCGGATTTTAAGTACGTGATATGAAGCCATACACTCAGAACGCACAAAGCTCTCATCAAGTCCAAAACAGTCTTTTCTTAAGGGACGTGCATTGCGTTGCCGTATCAGCACTTACCTCCGATCACTCACAACAATAGCCGCTATGTTTTTTTCGGTTTGAAAAAACAATACAACGTAGACAAGGTTCCAAGAAATCTCATATTGGCGCTTTTGTCGATGACGCGGGACATTCGCGCCTAGTGATTTTGCCTAGACAATTCACCTCCTCTC
>JPKZ01002922.1:200034-211915 GCA_000803305.1 Toxocara canis | reverse complement strand
ATGTGTGAAATTGTTTCTCATAAAGTAACGCGTTTTGTTTTTCACAGGATCTCCATGTAATTTTCATCAAATCCTCGATGTCTGCTATAGTCGACCGACCGCTGCCAGGCTTATCTCGTAGTATATATTACGCACAATGTAGTCGTGCCGAACATATCGAATAAATATATCGCTGCTATAGAAGGCGCGCTATCAATAAAATTTCGAACAGTTGCGCTTAGCGCATTCCACCTCATAGTCAGTTGACAGCCATAGAGCGGCATCGGAAAGAGTTGTTGAGTGGCGCAATTGTCGGATGAAGGTTTTGTTGAGCGGTTGTTTTACTCATAATTCTTAACTTCAACATCAGTGCAGCAAACAGACAAACTCCAGTAGCATCTGCAAAGGAATAGTATTTCTAGGTAACAGTAAGCTCGCCAAACACAAGCGTATCAAACGTACGAAGTTTGTATGCTTGGACGAATCACTGCCGACTGACGGCTGGTTTAGAAAAGCGAACAGTCATGCAAAAAGTCGATTTAGTATGCTGAATCATTTCGGGATTTTTTGTTTTGTTGAATTTGTTTTTTTTTTTTGATGACGTTTCAAGATAAGATAATCGTATCGCTTGGTAGTGTTGGTATGATCTGGCCAAACTGCAAAGTGTGTTTTGACACTGTCACGCATGCGCGCAACGGCAACACCAACGGAGAAGTTCCCGTTGGCAATAGCAACCATCCAGTTAGCAGAAACCTATGGGGAAGTTCTGCCCGTTAGCAAAAGCAACCACTCAGTTCCCACAGGGTTCCTAGCCTTTTTTCTCTTTGAGTGTTCGTTTTTGGAGCCCATAAAAACCCGGATTGCAACTAAATGTGATTGTTGAGGTGAACATGACTCGATAGCTAACATAAGGCTGAGACAGATTTCGGAACAGGGAAAGCAATAGTGTAGCTGTACTAAATGAGTCCATACGATAGTGAAATTCAAAATTAGCCACTTTTTGGAGGGTGTAATTCGCCATTAATATGAAAATGAGACGGCAGTATGGCATTGCCTGATAAGCATGTCGTTGATAGTGAATTGTGACTCGCCTTACGCTTTTATGTTTTTTTCTTTTCTTGCATGTTGACATCTATTAGAATGGATTGTATGGTATTCAGTACGGTGCTGTTTCGGTCGCTACGCTTGCCTGCATAAAGAACAGTCGATGGCATCGTTGCGCATATCCTCATCATAGAGATTAGTTGAAAGCGGAGTTGTTTTCGTGTGGAATTCATTCGTGTCGAAAATACCGCATTCTCTGAAGCGCGTTGCATTTGAAAAACGAATGGTGGACCCGTTGAACGAGTGAGCTGGCCTGATATGCGCTTTCGCAACTCACCAGTGAGGTCGGGCGGTTGCATGAACTGCTCAAAAATGATAAAAATTCAAATTTTAAAAAGTTGCAATGCTCATACAAATTCATTTTTCTGCGACTCGATCAGTGAAAAATGTATGTGGAATTTTAACACAATAATTTTTTTACACCGGAGTCGATGCTGCACTAAAAATTGGGTGCACGAAGTCATCCGAGGATTTAAATTGTAAGTGCCGAATTTCATTAGCACACCTTTAGTAGTTTTCTAGCGGAAACTGCCGAATCGACCAACGGATTCTGATACGTGCGTATGCGCCGATAAGATACGTATTGTGCTTTGCTTAAGCAAATTTTCCAAGGCGCGAGGATTCTTTCAAGAGTGATTTTCCTTTTTTTCTTTTTTTAAACTAAGGAATGTTTCTGCATCCTTTCACTTCAGGTTTCTTTGTTATGCGTTGCAGAAATTTACAGCAAGAACAACAGCTCTGTAGGGAATTCACTTCGTAGCAAGCTGAGCCTCGAAAACATGGAATTTTCCTGAAAACGTATAGCACTCTACGCGCATGGGTAATTCCCATATTACAACTGTGATAGAGATGTTGATGCCTTATTCGCAGATCATTTACGCGCTCCTCTTATGAACGCCAACTGCAACATTGCTCGACAGGTGAACATCCATCTTCTGAACAGTAGCCCATTTACGTCGTTGTCCTTCAAGTGATCCCTGAGGGATGAGCATGTCTTCGCGAAATCGTTCCACTCCTGTTTCGATCATTTTGAAAATCCGCTATCCCGTCCCGTTGTTCACATATTCCTCGAGCTTAAGGGAAGTTAAGCGCCCGAAACGATCCAAGAAATTTTGCATACTTTTTTGAATCGTACCATAAACATTGCCATCTTTTGAAACTTTCCACTTCCCTCGATCTCTTTAAATGTTGATTTGTGTTATAAAACTATAACCTGGGTGCGTTCAGTGTAAATCGCATCATAGAAGCGAAAATAATTGTCCAGCTCATTGCAGTCATTCGAGCATCGTGCCATCCATTTCGCAAAAGGCAGTGAATGTTGGCGAACGGACGAGCACTAAGTGAACTTTGTTCAGATCCAACTTATGAGTGCCGCATTGCCGGACCACTGTTCATCTTGCTGGTTCGTTAACTTATCTCATTGCTGTTTGTTTCGGGAAGCAAAAAACATAACTTACTTATCGAATACATCTGGACAGCAAATGGTAAGTAGTGGGAGAATGGTTGTATAGTAAGTTCGAAAAAGTATGCTGTTTTCTTTTTTTTTTTGTGTTTTATGAAGTCATGAGCGTCTGTAAGTCTATAAAGTGCGGGCACTGAGGATTTTTAAAAATACACAAGGAATTCAAAAATTACAAATTTCCGCACGCCAGCGAAACCTCATTTTCACGCCATTTTATTACTTTACAACTTCGCGCAATTTTCATAAAGTGTATTTTCTCAACCGACAGCCTGAACGCACCAGAAACCGTTTTACGTATTTCGAAACTACCCGATTTATGAGCTCCCATCATCCCCGTTCAGATTCGTTTGAAAAAAAAAGTATCGAATCGAATCGAATCTTTTATTTAGTCGATAGGCTATAACTACCTTTACGACAATACAAAGATGATATAGAAGGATATAATGAGATACGCCTATAGGACGAGGGGGGTTGGGCGAGAAGATGTCGTTTATGATTGTTTGAGTGACTGATTTCTCTTTCTCATTTTTGATTCCTTTCTCTCCGCATTTATATCTTGTCTTTCCAATATTATGAGTTTTTTAATCTCAGTTTAAGTTTTTATCCAGCTAGATCTCTTTTTTTTTTCCAGGAAGATCGATGGAGGCCTGCATATGGAATTTTGAAGGCGAATCTCTTATTTATATTCAACCGTGCGGAAGACATTGGCGTTGAAGCGCCTTTTATTTTATTAATCCTCGAGGACTGCTATATGGAACTTTGTGACGATAACGCGACAGGACGCGCCTATTCTTTCCAAGTCAGATTCAAAACGTACGTTCTTATATTTCCCATCGTATTTCTTGACTAGTTCGCTAAATCATGTAATGGCCAACTAAGCGGTGGCAGGATCCTGTGGTCTCAAATAATTCCCTTTCGGTCTGTCAGTTGTTCTCATTTGAACAGCGGTTCTCCCTTTTAGTGCATAGTGGACCTGTAATTCTAGCACACACGATTCCATTGTGTTCACTTGCAATGAGGACGGAAAATAAATTGGCATACTCGCTGCTGATATCAGAGAGGGTCATTGGATTAGTTTGATGTTCCATATAGCGCCCGATCACTTTGATCGGACGTCGACGTTTGTACAGTTGAAAATAATGAACACGATACATCAACTTTTGATTAATCCCATAGTGCGTTTTCTTAATTCCCCAACTCAGCTAACAGCTCTAAAAATCTCATGCTCGCATTTTCAAGCAAATTTTTCCTTCATCAATGTTATGACATTGATTGGAGTACCCTTAAAAATTGTAAGTGGTAGAATCGCCATCCTGTAGACGTAATTGTTTTCTCCCGATGCGGCCGATTGGGTGCGGTATACGTGACCAAATTTCGCGAAAAGCACGGTGAACGCCGAAGAAAAAATATCCCGATTTTCTCTAGATTAACCCATAGTATCACCGATTTGTGCCAAAAATGAACGCTCGTCAACCTCCAAAATTGGGAGGAATTTTTGACATTTATGACTCTCGTCCTTCCTCCCAACGAGAAGCCTCTTCCTTCAATTGGTTTTGAGGGGGGAAGGGGAGGGGGTGAATGAGACGTATAGACACGGAGTTCTGGTAAAGGTTGCACGGCACTTGCTTTCAATTGCAAAATATTTTTTTCCTAGATTGTCAGGCAGAGGAAAGCTACATAGTTCAGCGTTTATGCTGGATGAAGGGTTGAAACGCCACTTGCTGTTTGGAAGGGGTAGTGGAGTGTCGCGCTTCATGATATTATGGATGAAGTGTACGTACAGAGAATGCAAATAAGTGCTGCACAGATGAGATTTTCAAAATTGAAACTGTCAGAAAGAGTACTGCAATTTCGAAACCGAAATATCTGTAGCACTTGACGAACATTAGGGTGCGGTATACGTGACCAAATTTCGCGAAAAGCACGGTGAACGCCGAAGAAAAAATATCCCGATTTTCTCTAGATTAACCCATAGTATCACCGATTTGTGCCAAAAATGAACGCTCGTCAACCTCCAAAATTGGGAGGAATTTTTGACATTTATGACTCTCGTCCTTCCTCCCAACGAGAAGCCTCTTCCTTCAATTGGTTTTGAGGGGGGAAGGGGAGGGGGTGAATGAGACGTATAGACACGGAGTTCTGGTAAAGGTTGCACGGCACTTGCTTTCAATTGCAAAATATTTTTTTCCTAGATTGTCAGGCAGAGGAAAGCTACATAGTTCAGCGTTTATGCTGGATGAAGGGTTGAAACGCCACTTGCTGTTTGGAAGGGGTAGTGGAGTGTCGCGCTTCATGATATTATGGATGAAGTGTACGTACAGAGAATGCAAATAAGTGCTGCACAGATGAGATTTTCAAAATTGAAACTGTCAGAAAGAGTACTGCAATTTCGAAACCGAAATATCTGTAGCACTTGACGAACATTATTTCTGGGAGCCTGAAAAGGAAACCGATAACAGCGGAATTCTGAAGCTCCGGAGTCGGAATTCTAGTGCTCCTCTAACGCATGGTTAAACCCTACATACAGAGGTGCGTAGGTAAGAAATCGCTTAATCTGCGCCTTAGAAAATGGAGCTATTTAACGTGAACCATCGTGTGTATATGGTAGCAGTCAGCTCAACAGGATAATAAAATGACGCTATTTTCAGAACCGGTCGAATTTTTACATTGGCAGCCGAAAACTTCAAAGCGCTAGAGAAATGGATTTCGATGTTTACGGTTTCCTCCATTGATTACATACGGTTGACAAAACAATCGTTTCAAGACCAAATGAGCGAAACGGTGTCGAAGCGGAATTCGCAATCGACAGACAGTCAGTCAGCTTAAAACGCTGATTGCTCATCGCTCGCTTATTTTACTTTTTATACTCGTGTTTTACACATCGAGCTTTGTTACCAGTTGCCTTTTGAAAATTTTACAATTTGTTTAGTTGCTTAAGCTCTATTTTCTAATCGTTGCATACATTTGTTAATTATGCAGTGGTTTTAATATGCGAGGGCAACAGCCTTCCTCTCCCTCCCCTGTCCGTCCCTTTTCCTCATTGAGACTGCCACGCTTGACGTTAAAGTATCAGAAGCTTTTATTCTGCGGTTTCATAGTCTCTTCATTTTTTGATTTTCCTTTCAAAATTGCCTTACTTCGTTTGATTTTTTTAGTTCGATTTGCGAGAACCGTAAAAGTCCTTGCAGTCTCTCATCCCTTGCGAATGGGAGATTGTTCATCCACGGGCCCTTAGCCAACGTAACGCATAGAAAGGGAATTTAAAAGTTAGATTAAAAATACCGCACAGCCCTCTTAACTTTTTAAGTTCGGCTATGTGCAGTGAGAATAGTGGTGAAAATAGTTGTATGGTATCTTACTACCATGTTTGGTTCCCAGGTTTCACTTCTCTAGGTTGTTCTGAAAGTTGCGGTAAAGGGGGAGGGAGAGGGAGAGGTTACCATCACCAACGTTTTTCCACTCTAGACAGGTTGCTAGAAGTTGTTGGTATGAACTGCTAACAGCTGTCACATGAACGAGGTGTTGGCAGTTAGCGTGTGATATTTATAAGTAATCAAAAATTATTGAACTTTATTATGTGTAACGAAAAAAATCTTTATTCACAAAACAAGGAACAGAGAGGGGAAAAAAGATAAATTTAAATAAGATTAGACATATGAAGCGAAATTGCGAGAATGAGAATGATAATGAGGCCATCAAGGGATCGAATAATGGTGGTCTCAAATATGTGAGAGTGCACATTTTGCCGTAAAATAATGATCACATATCGTGTCCATATGAAGCATTTTGAAGCGAACATTGCATGTCGAGTGTTTATAGCCGTTAGAGCTTAAGCGGAAACTCATTTTCGATGCGTGCCACATGTCAGGCGAAGGTGTGATCAATTGTGTTTAGGTGAGGAATTTTATGGGATAACTGGGTCTTATGGCGAAAAGGTTTTTAGACGCACACAGGTAAACTTCGGTTCACAAATGAAGCGGAATACATATACAGTCTAACTATTCGAGGCTGAACGTTTTAAACAAACAGTGTGATCAGTAAGATTCATTGATGATCGTTAAGATCAATACTGAGGTGATCAATAAGGTGCTTTGATGATTTTTCGGAGACCACTTCTCGTGAAGTGTTTCGGAAGCACCTCAAGTATTGCATACTCAGGATTTAAACACGGCAGCAGCATTTGCGCCAAGTCCTTTAGGCATACGGTAACTCGTAGTGTTTCTGAACCCACTCAACTAACTCTTACGTAGGCTTCAAACACAGGAGGACGCTACAGAGATCATCGTTTTCCACAGAGATGCAAGGTGCGAGGCGTTGTGAAGGTAGGGCTACACCGAGAAGCTGAATATATGTACATATATATACATGTGTATATACATATATAATGTATGCATTACAGTTTTCATTTAAATTTGGCAGGGCGCGAGATTTTGCTAACCTCCTATGGGAGATCTAGTTTTACATGTCATTATTAGGAAATGTACTCATTAATGATGGGAGGCGCAAATGACAATGTGTGCAACATATCGGCCGTTCTTAACCATTGTTTCTATTGGTGGCTCATTGTTTGCGTTATCATTAACGCAGTGCATGTGATATATGGTTATTCGCTATTGTGCCGTTTCTTTTAACCGAGTGCCTTTTGCTTTGATTAGTTTCGTATTCTTCTTTTATCCACACTTCTATTCATACCTCCGTTTTAGTCAACTACAACAATGACGATTTTTTTAAAATCGACTTTGTAAGCACTTGTTTGTGTTTAACTCAAGAAAATAAGCGAGTTTGACAAGGATTTTGGTTTTGGACGTGATAACGTTGTAAATTGTTTGGCTCAGAAACGGATGCTCGGTGGTGGATATAATCAGTCCTCCGATCCGTCAAAGAGTTGAGTTGAGGATTGGGTTACGCCTAATTTTTGATCGAATCATACTTTTCTCGGGAACCATCGCCACTAGATCGCTTGGATTCCTGCGGGAAGATTTAGATTTGACATATTTCTTCACTGAAAGTAAGTATAGCTTGTTACATATTTGTGTGTGGATTGTTTTAGACGTTATTGAATTTTGCTGTCGTCGGGTACCACGTTTTTCAGTTGAAGTTTTGTGTCACAAAAGGACGGGCTGTGTTTGTGCATAGCGGTTGGTGCAGCGGACTGTAGATATCTAGGTTCTTTATGTTGTTCGAGTTGCTTGAGTACCGTTCATCTTCTTGATTTACTGAACGATGAGTCAACGAGGAGCAGAATCACCCTTCCCGGCACCGATCCTGTGGCATTTCGAGAGAGTTGTTTTCTGTGGCAGCGTTGTGCTTTGTAAGGATGCTTTCAAAATAAACATCGTTTTGTTTTGTTTCAGCACGATTTTTTCTTGCCATGGTTTTGAAATCTATTTAACCGATACCCAATTGTAGAGAATCTAATATTTACCGATGTGCTTAAAAACTAATAACAGTGTCTAGTGATACTGTTGAATCTAGCGAAGCAATAGGTACTGTTGAAGGCGCGGCTATTCGTGTGCGATTTTATGTTTTACTAAAGCGTATAGTTCTATTCGACATCAAAACAATTTTTTTTCCCCTGGGCGATACTCACTGAGCTTTCACTCGCCGTCAAAGCTGCTATCAGGTATTTCCGTAAAACTTAATGTGCGGGTAATCGGGCGGGCATGGCTTTGTTGGCGATTTGGAGGCGCACAATTTTTGGAGCGTTCTGGATGGAGCACGGGCCTATGTATCTATGCGGAACTTGGAATGGAAAATTGCCCAAAAGCAGTATTATCCACGACATTACATGTTTGTTGCGGGAAGCAAAAAAAAAAGGATAAATTAGTACTGCCGAATCGATCATATTTGCCTTAAAACGCCAAATAGTGGGATCATTGATTCGATCTCATAGAAAAATTTATCTTCTTTTAAATAATCAGTCAAATTCAGCCAGAGTATTTTGACCGTGAAAGTAGCTTGCCGGACAGGTTTGATTGTAATGGTTTTTGTGGTTCTCTGCTGAAACGACCTGAGGGATACGGACAACGTTATGGTGGTGATAACCGTCGCAAATTGATAAGTTTTGTTTGAGGCGCACTGTTTTGGCATAATTTGGCGTAATTTGGCATAATGGCATAATATGGCATAATTTGCTCTTTTTCTGAATGGTGATATTGTTAGCCTGGCAAAACGGAATAAGCTGGAGAAGACTTGATGGGAAGCTAGCTGGAGGTAGTGCAAATAATCTGATTATGTTATATTCTCAACTCCTTCCACCTTCTGCTCCCATACTTGTTCTTAATTCATAGGTGAAAGGTCGTGATAGGAAAAGCATTAAGGAAATGTTCCATTATTTATTAGAGGCAATTCTAATTTTTTTTACCGTAGACAAATGTTAGCCTTTTCGGCAAACTTTGCCACGCACGTACAAGGGCGGGAGATACAGAGAGAGCGCGTCCTTAGTGAGCGACGCCAACTTAGCCAATTAGCAATAGCAACTTCACAACGAATCTAATAATGCATATGCGGAAGAAGCAACAATACATCGTCGACGCTGTGCTGCCCATCGTAAAGAGCACTAAAAGCTCCATCAGAACAATTAATACCTTGAGATAAAATCTGATATCTTTTTAAGTGGTCGAGTTCTCAAAGAATGTGCAATGGATGAAAATCAGAGTCGCCAATATAAGTCGACCATACACAAGTACCCACAAGTGGATGAAAGAACAAAAATTGGGAATCGACATCAGGTACGTCTTAAAGAGCGTTGAAAGCTGTTTTCAGAATAACCAATAAACTGAGATAAAACCTGATATTTGTATAAGAAATCAATTTCTCAGGTTATTAATGATTCTGATTAATGATTCTAATAGAGTTTTCAGTGCTCTTTCAGATGCGCCTAAACTCCGTTCCCAAATCTTGTCCCTTCATGCACTTATGTGGTCGAAATATATTGGCGAGCTGTCGTTTTCCATCAGTTGCGCATTCCTTGAGAAATTGGTCGTTTATTAAAGTATCAGGTTTTATCTCAGCTTATCAGCGATTCTGGTAGTGCTCTGAATGGTCTTTACGATGGGCACAGCCTCGGTCTTGAACTGTTGCTTCCTCATTATATATTAGCTGATTAACTAACTGCACGTTTCTGCTGCTAAATGGCCCAGGCGGCGTCGCTTGTTAAGTCCGCGCTCTCTCTCTCCCTCTTTCTCTCTCTCTTGGGTTCGTGTGTGCGTGGCAAATTGTGCCGACCCTTCGCACACTGTCAGTGGTCAGTTATATCAACCGAATGCTGGTAACGAGAATACTGACTGAGTTATCAGCGGTTTATTTCTTTCTTGGTGATGTTTCGCGGACACTTCAGGACTCATCATTATCGCGCTAGCGGGGCCGTGCAGGGTCTGTCGGTAAAGAACACTTACGTTCTGTGTGGCGAGTACAAATTCATTCATCGTTTATTCGCATGATGTCTCTGCTTTAAATGTTATTTATGTCATGGCGGTAATATTTTTGAAGGTATATGGAGCCATTTGGATTTGCTCACTTACGGCAACAGAATGCTCACGATCCGTCATCGTCTTGGCGAATATCAGACAGAGCAAGGGAACGACTCAAAAATGCTGCAAATGAAATCCGGCAAGTTATAATTTTTATACGATTTTGCGCACTTGTGAAGCCTTATGTGTGCTTGTGTGTGTATGCGTAAGTCTGTCTTTTCAAAAACTTTGGCAAGGAAAACGCTGACGGTGTTTCCATACTTGATAAACATGCCTAGACCATCCATGATCGCTAACAATTCAGTTCAGTGGGATCTTGTTTTATTCTTGCTTATATCGAGTTATTTGCACCATATTTCATATCAGCCGTTTAATTTTGAGGGAACTTATAGTCATTAAAAAGAGCAGCTTGCATAATTAGATTCAAATTACAGCCGATATGGTTCGCGACCGAACTTCCAGTTGAGCATCCGGTTGCCTCACTTGAGATAATTATTATTTGTTCACTTGTTTATCAGCAGACTACAAATATTTACTTTTGCATCACACGAAATGTACAAAATGTGCACTTACATATTATCGTCATGAAATTTTTGGATTATGCCATTTATGTTAAAAGACTATATTAACTTTGCTGACGATTGCCGATTCAGTATTATTGCGATCGTTAACCGCTTCTTAGCAGTTTATGAAATTGGTTGGTCTGATGACCGGAATTGCATAGATGGCCCATCTGATGCGCCTTCCCACCTCTGGGTGTTTTTGCTAGATGAAATTCGCGTTTGGTGCGATCGGAGGGCAATCAACGCGCATTTTAATTCAGCGAGATTGTTGTCCTACTGGCCGCATAGAAATAGCAGTATTTCGCGCTACATTTTATTACTTCCTCTATGACGATATTCGGCAGTAGGCGAACTTCCGGTTCCAGTTATAGTTGAAACGTTCGAAACCGTTCGTCAGTTGCATGACTTTCTACGCCATCACGATGTCCTGCACATTGATTTCATTGAGTCTTTCCAAAAATTCTGATTTCATAATCTTTATTGGTGTTATTGTATGGTGCGAGGATTTCGAGATGAGCCGCGGAAGGGACAGAATCGGAAGAGAGGTTGAACAATAGCGGGCTTGGAAAAATGCTTTCTGGGAAGCTTTAATCAAGGGGAATTTAATCCGGTATAGGAGCACATAGACAACGTGAAAAGATGAGGAATGAATTCATTAGCATTTAACTCAAATACGCGACATATTTGGCTTTGAAAGCACGCTTCGACTTTGTAAGAAATACACCTCCCCTTCCCCCCCTCTCTCCCCGTCCTCCCCTTTCCTCCCCCTTCCACATTCACTCTCATGTGACACTATCCTTAAGTACGTATTGTACATATAAACAAGATTGCAAGAAGCGAACGCTGATGTCTAAAGTCAGTTTGTTCCATTGTTATGCGTAATTATTTATTCATTTAATTATGTAATGCACGATTTAAGTAACCAAAGAAAGTGGAGGCATTTACTGAAAGCAAGAAGCTTAATCAACTGTAAATCACTTAATCAGTGTTTTTCTAGTCAGCAAGCATGGCTTGCTGGTGTTCTTGAATTCAGGTGTTCTGGTGAAGTTAGGCGTCTATTAGACCAAAAAACTATTTCATTTTTGGCGTGATGTATGATTTTCTAGAATTAAATACGACACACTCCCCTTTGTGAAATATTAATTATTCATTAAATCCTCCTCATTGTTACCTCTAACTATCATTGACTGCTTTTATAAGTTTTATTTACTTATTTCGTATTCACTCTCATATATAATCCTTGTGTGAATAACCCAACTTGTCATGAGCATATAAAATAGTGTTCTCAACGTCACTTCTCA
>JPKZ01002922.1:180497-190729 GCA_000803305.1 Toxocara canis | reverse complement strand
ATCGGCGTCCATTTTATGCTATTCTTGCATCCCTTCTCGTCAACTGAACAGTTTTATTTGCCGCTCCAAAACGGCTGGGATTTTTAGCACCCAGGTCTAGAAATAACACTGTGCTCATATTTAAAGGGGCCGTTTAAGTGCCACACGTGATAGTGGTGTATGTTAGTTTTTTTTGAAAGTTACTTAATGTTTTGCAGCTCACCATTGCAGAATATATATCGATTCGCAAGCGACGAAAGTACAAGAGAGTGCGTTAATGCGAACATTATAAAAGGTGCTCAGCTCTGTATGGACAATCCACAGCTCTTCCCGAGTATCGCAGTTCCCGAAATAGTCGAATATTGGGCAGCTGAAGATGATGGCGAGTAAGTGGTTTTTATTTTCACTTATGGCGCACTCGAAAACGATCAGAGACTTTTCGGTGATCTTTGACCTCAACTGAAAGGTTTCACTGTGTTAATTTTTCCAGTGCTGTTGATAGTTCAGATTGTTTGCTTTGTGATTCTCTTAGGAGATAATAAGCCGTATGATTGCCAATAGCACCTAAATTTCCATTTTTGGAGAAATCTAAGTTGCAAACTGAGATAGCCATCAGATAACGCATACAGGTGGGCTAAAGTTGGCGAGGAAGGGCTATTATTCTGTGGTATGTGTGTTCACTCGAAAACAGATCAAAAATGGTCGTTTACTGTTCGACGTTTTATCACTTGTAAGTACTAGTTGGTGATCTGGTTCTAGGACAGTAGTTCTGTTGGGGCTTACTCAAGTGGAGATGTGGAGCGCATGAGGTTCATTGCCGCTTCTCTAGTTTATTACTTTCAAAGACTTTAAAAAGAACCCAGTCCTCCCTTCCTGCTCTTAGTTGGGAGTAGGCTGTTAGTCAGCAGTATTTTTTATTACTCGGCTAAGATGCAGCATCCTCGATAAGTATTGTTTTTAAAAGAATCTAGCTGCTTTATCGTTGGCGTCAAATTTGAAAGAGCATTGTTGCTTTCGAATTTTGCTTTTAACAATATTCACTTTATTTTGGTCGCTAAAAGTTTCTTTTGTAGTAGTGGAATGCTTTCAACGCTAGAGAGAATGGCTTTTGAAGATAGGCTTGAATCAGATGGTCGAAAGAGCTATTACAAGGAGGTTATCAAGGTGATATAACCTTAATTTACTTTATTTGATCACTGTTTTGTAAATTCGCGCTTCTATTTTTTTTCGAAACTTTTTTCGTTTCACTTTTGATCTGTGAAATATTTATTACGATTCTCTAAGCTTTTATCTTGCTTTGGTTCTTCCTTTTCGGTCGTTATCGATTTTTAGAAACCCACTTTAGTAGTTATGCGGTGCTGGCATACTGTAAATATGTGACTGTCCTGATGTGACTGTCCTGATGGTCAAGCGGCAAATGGCCAACTTCAGACTGGGCTGTTGCAAAATTTGCCCTCTAGAAGTATGAAAATTTTTGATGTCGACAATAGTCGAAGCCCGAATGAACTGTCTGTGATCATATATGTGCACCGACTGTCAGAGTTGGGTTTTTGCAACTGGAGGTTGAAAGTGAGAATTGCCGATGAAATTTTAAAAAACAGCTTGCTCGAAAACAGTTCTCAATGTTTATGTGATTGGCCTAAATTGACAAATGCTCATTGCTTTTAAGTTACTATGATGCGTGAGGTAATGTATAATTCATACTGCGTGCAGCATTGTTTCGAATAGAAGCCTTGAATTTAATAGATTGAGCGATGTTTTTAAAATAGAAAAGATCTTTTTGGAGAACTGAATTGAAGAAGAGAAGGGGATTTTTATCTGTCTTTCCCTAAAAATGTAGCGTAAGAGTTTTTCCTATACTTATACCACGTACATATGAGAGGAAAGATTTGTTTGATGTAATAAGATAGGCTAACGTTATTGCAGAACACTCGAGAATTGCTGAGTTTGAGTATGGACGAAGCACTACTGTGGCAGGATCGGCCTCAGCGAACAGTTAACACAGCACATAGCACCGCCACCCTTACGTTGACCAAAATCATCTCTACCGATCAGCGGGAGCTTTGTGAACAAATGAATAAGTAATCATCCTCAATTGAGCTACTTTTTTCTCAGTTGGCAGCATGAAAATTATGAGCTTTTGATCGAGGCGTTCTTTTTCTTGTCAGTCATCAGTGAGCAACGTTGGACATACAAAATAACGTTGTCGTGCAGCATGTTGGGTTCGTAGAGAGTCCGACAACAACAAGTGTCGTCTAATATTTTATTGGATCTGCGGTTAGGTAATTTTATATCAGCAGAGATTTGTTATAGGTCGAAAATATGCGATTGTTGTCATTATAATTCAGACTTCATCGAAGAGCGCTTAATGAGAAGTGGCTAGACAACGGGCCTGACAGTAAGACGAGCAAATGCGATAACGAGCAAACAACGCTAAGCGCAAAGGTACGCTAGTTTTGTGTCAATCTGAAGCCTTTTCATTCATCGAAAAAAAATCTCATTTTCTAGGATTTTCAAGGACGTCGTTTGTTTAAGGATCGAAGCCACTAGACGATTTTACCGGTTTATCCTTTGACTAGTACCTTTGTTAAACATGCTATAGATTCTTTCGATAAGGAACATTTTCTACAATTTTTTACCAGTTTTTCGTTCCGCTTTCATTCATGTTCAGTCGATGGCTTCTCCTCAGCAGAAAGTCTGCCTTCTCAGTCGATTACACTAGATATCTTCTCTTGTTATGCAGTTATTCATGTGGTGCTTCGTGGTAACATTAGTATCCCATCGGTGATAAGTGGTCTTCATGGAATCAGCCGCTGAGCGTCAATGCGTTTAAATCATTTCCAGATTTAACATCGCAATCGAAGCTCAGCATTTTATCCTTTCATTTGATACGACACAAAGCGTTTATTATATGCAGCTTTGCAAAGTTTTATAGGCGTACGAACTGAAAATTTGTGCATCAGGCTTGGGCATGCCTATATACGTAGTTAAAAGACGATGTCGTCTTCAGATGGTGCTCCTTCATCTTTATTTCGAAAGAAGACAAACCGAAAATGATAATGACATTCGCGTTAAACTAATATCAGTGATTGCCGATTCGAATCCCTAAATCTTGTTTATGAAAGTGTAACTTGTGTGATTTATTTCTTAGGTGTTCTAATTGTAGCGTCATACCGCAGAAGTCATGGGTCCGCCAACAGGAAAAGCAAAGCGACCACGGCCATCTAGAGCGCCACCTGTACTTCGTATTGACTCGGCCAGTTTCGGATTACTTATCAAAAAGCCACCAAAGGTGAACAGCATCTTTCACTGTTTATCAATTGCAACTGTGAGTGAGCCATTGGTTGTTGGCTGTATCTGTATACTGCAGGCCCTGTCGTATGCAGTCCGCGAGCCGACCGCTCATTGACACTTCGCTTGCATCTTTCACCCACTCCCCCCCGGCCCCCAGCCCAGCATTTCCATTACCAAAAGTGGTTTCTATCTTTCTTGATACGTTCACAAAAGCTGATTAGAATATTAGAAGGGTTTTCTCATTTTTAAAGAGATTACGAAGCCGAGGTAATTGGGAAACGAGAAAATTGTTACGGAAAAGTGAGAGAAGGGTGATCGCTGCGCAGCAAAATGAGAGCCGATTGGCAATTAGTATGCAGCCACACGCTTTAGCGATGATGTTTTACGCCGTTTCCTTAGGACTCTTTCAAAATGTGTATTAGCTTTGTTTTCCGCCGCAATCAATGCATGTCCCAATCTCCACTGTATCAGATCGCTCGCTGTTCGATATGCATAGCGCGCTAATGCTTAAACTCACCGATTAACTTGATGCTCGATTATTATAATAAATGGCTGTTATCTGATCGGAAGGGTAAGCTAAAGAAATATCACATGCAAACGTCGTCCTCTTTCCTGCAATTATTCATTTTGATAAGCAGTTCGTTCCTCCAAGAGACTGATCTAGCCTATGTGGATGAGCCAGGGCGGAGAAAGGGGAGGGGAGGAGAAATAGGAAGGCAGCCATTTTTTTAATGAAGTTCTCTTCCACAACTTCTTTCACCTTTTGCATATCATTAAACTTTTCGTTCCAAAATAAGGCCCAGTGTTAATTTATTTTGCGTGTTTTTTAATAGTTATCGCAGTAGCAGTGATATTTGCTTTTTTATGCTATATGGAGACTAAGGTGGATAGAATCAAGTGGAAATGGTAAATATGCTGCAAATAACTATGATTCTATAAAGCGTGTTGTTGTTCTTTTCCTTCGCCTACCTACGTTTCGCATTCTCCTTTTCTTCCTTTGCCGTCCACCCTGCTCCCTTCTTCCTCACATTTAGCAATCTGTCGTTTGCATAAAAAGTGTAACACTGATGTTTCAGTGCCATTTCATCATTTATTGAAACTTGTTCATCCAGTGGTATCTCATCTAAAGCCATCAATTTGCTTTTCATGTCGTTGTATCTGTTTGCTGTTAGGTATTAGTGCTTCAGTTTGCGATGCAACAGTGTTCGGTTATTTCAGTTGAGTGCAGCGAGTTTTGTTAATCGAGTAGCCGAAACAGCCGCATATTGTGAACGACGAAAGCAAATGGTTGAAGTTATCGACAAATTGCGAGCACTACTGCGAGTGTGAATCGTTTGTATTTGATGTTTTGATGGATATTTTATATATTTGCGGTAATGGATATGAATAAAATTCAGTTATTTGTAGAATAACGAAGTTTATTTCTTCAGAGGGGTTAAATAAGTCGTTGGGTTGTTTCAGCGAAGATCTAGAATTCTAGGCGATTTGTGCAGCTTACAGATCTGTGCACTGAATAACATTTATGAAGTCATAACGTACTTACTAATAGTCGTAAAGGGCACACAGTACAGAGGGTCACACCGTTATACACAAATTACGCTCCGTTATTACAGAAGGAGTGCTCATTGTAGAGATTAGCTTAGCTTTTTAAAAAAATTCTTTATTCCATCTGTTCCCACTCTTTTCATGTACTTGTTTATAGAATAAGGATCCCTATCAATGAACAGATATTGTTCTCTCTCGAGAAAATCTTCTTCCAGAGGAGTTGAATGGTGTGCCTAATGCAGTGGTCTTTGTTCTTCCGGATTTTGTTGCACTGTTTTCTTTGTTCAATGATGGGCATATTTCTGACTTTGTTGAAATGTTTATTACGTTGTTTTATTTATATTTATAGGTGCAAACAAGATGAGTGAAGCTGATGTTGTTTTGATGCTGAAGATATATCCGAGGGGCTGACGTTCTTAAATATTTCAGTGAGATGCTCATTGTAGATAGACATCTGTTTCCGACCAGTGGCACTTTTGTCGTTACGTTTCACCTATGATTGTATTCAGTGCTGTTGTCTCTAGACTTACAACGTTTTGTTACAAGAACGCTACGTGCCTCGGGAATCATTTTAATTCTTACGAAAATAGTCTATTCTGATATCGAGAAATGTATGTTTGAACTAATCAATGACATTTTCCATAGAGATTCGCCACTGAATAAATTCGGAAGCGATTACGCAATTTGCAACCATCTTTATGGCGGTCTTTTAAATCGTTGAATAGCAACCCCTAAAGGCGCTTATGAACCGAAAACATCATTATGGCATATCTCGGCATCTAATACATTTGTGATGGACAGTTTCATCAACCGCACATCGTAGGCAAATTAGCAAAGAAGAACAAAAGTCAAGAGCAACTTTAAAAAGAGACTTCAAAGTGATGATGATTGGCTGGGTGAAGGGCCGTGATCCACCTTTCGATTCACAGCTGTGAAATCGCTGTAGCCTTTGTGGGCTTATGTAATTGTTAGGTTTTGATTCTTAAAGGAGTCTTTGTTTTCATTAAAAAGGCTTTTTGTCAGTTAAGCGTTTAAAAAGAACTTTGTCGTAGAGGGCAAAGGTCACATAAGCAGTTACTATGCTTGACGAGAAGAAACGATTGGCGCGAGAATAAGTTGAAGCATATCCTCGTCGACAGCATGCATCATAATCTTTGATACTACATCGCAATATAAAATCTTGGCAGGGAACATACCCTGAACGGAAAAGAATCCTCCACGAACATGGATGCATTGACGCATTGCAAAAAACTTGGTCGCAACCATAAAAGCATTTTGATCTTGATGGACGATACTCAGTGGTTTCGTTGATTAGGAGCGACAAGTATCACCGTAGAGGGTGCGTAGTGCTCAGACAGTCATGCTTGAAAACGTGGACAACTAGCTTTGGTGTGTGGGCAACATTCTTGCATGCGTACATTGAATTGTCGAAGTGCATAGTGGAATCGACGCCACGCGATCTTCCTGAGTGCTTGTGTTTTACCGGGATTTGTCTTTATGCCTGGATGAACGATAAAGAGATCATCAACGAGTACAAATTTGTAGCTCAGTCGACACATCTCCCATCGCTGCAAAATGAAACAGTCTGTGCAGGCAATTTGTTGTATTTTATTTCCTAGTTTCGTTATATTTTCGTTTTTTTCCGTCATGTATATTTTTATTTTTAATTTCGTTTTCGTTATATTTTCGTTATATATACAAAAAAATTCTTTTCGTTATAATTCTGTAATTGTTGTCCATTTTTTTGTTTTTTTTTTCTAAATTTAGGTAAAAATTTCGTTCCAGTTATCCCGGAATTTTCTGCATAATGATAAATAATGAACGGCGAAATATTTAGACCTATGCGTACAAGTAGCAAGTAATATCGTTCGCTAAAGGGATTGAGCAGATCTCACTATAAGGATTCACAACTATTTCATTAAGCTGTAAAAGAAAACATAGTCTTACAAGTTCGGTATTGTCCCTCATCGGATACGGGAAGTTTTCGTCATGAAACGGAATTGTGTTGAGGGCGACGAATTGCGGCTCCCAATCGTATCTTTTATATCTGCAGTAAATCCCCTCAAATATAAAGCACATAATTCCATCCCACTTTCCTGTCCCGTCTTTCCCTTACGATTTAAAAATTGTTTAATAACTGTACAATATGCAGTCCTTCACATGTACCGTCCAAACTGGTATAATTCGTTTTGGGATCGGAGGTAGGCGAAGAAATAGAAATAATAAAATATATTTCGAAAGGTTCGTTTGCAAATCACTCGGTGTTGATAAAACATTTCTCAGCTAACACGATATCATGCATTAATACTAGAAGTTAGTGTAATATATGGGAAGCGGAGAAAGGTCGGGAACGGAGAAGTAGTGACGAATTACGGTAGGGGTGGGGGGTAAAAGGCAGGGGCGAGAGGTATGACGAAAGGTTTTGAGGAAGCCACACGTCCAAAAAAAATCGGTTCTGGGATACGGACGGGGAATCGGGGACGGGATGTCAGGATTTCCTCGATTTGTTCCATACATCGGCTCTTTAAAGGTCAGAAATCGGATAAGGCAGAGCAAAATTTCGAGCTAGATCTCCGAGGGTCTCGTGTGTCCGGAACAGCAGTAAACCTGCACTCTGCTACTGCAAACTTTTGACGCACTTACGGCAGTACTGTATCAGGCGCAGATTGCTCATGGGAGCAGTTTCGTTCGAACCACTCCTTTAGTCCAGGGATGGAATGAGCTCCTTTCGCATATTTGGAATGAAATTCGACTGCATCGCCTCTCCTGTAGGCAGCATACAGGTCATCTTTACTTCTCGGCATTCTGAAATTCATATTCAACGAAAATACATTGTATCTTTTCTTCGCAACCCGAACAGAATACGTACAGCGAACAGCGAACAGGCTTAGTGGGCAATTAACAGACTCACTACAAAGTTACTGGAACTTCCGATCGCGGAGCAATATTGTAATCTTCATTGACAATTCGAAAATGAAGCTTACTTGTTGCAGTTGACCATAATCGTCTTCGTTCGTTTTCCGTTGGCTGTGTTGAATTTCACAGAGTTGAGTCTGACTTTCATGTGCTGTGTAAAATTTTGTAATTTACTTATCTCTAGATCGTTAACAATACTTCACCTATTTTCGTGCAAACGTGGTTGCGTTAAGAAACTCAGCAGATACGGCTCGGACACGCTCCCTCAAAACCCGTTGAGTAGAAGAGTTATGGATTTCTAGGATTCTCTTCCGCTATCAGTGATGAATGCTAGAAATTTTTCGATTTTAAAACACAGACTTATAAAATTACCCTTAGCCTTGTCGATAACGGCAATGTAGATGTGAGAATTGCGTGTGCGCATTAATTTTTCATTTTATTTTCCGCTTTATATCTTCTTATATCATCATCAGCACTATTCCGTACTCTAAATTTTCTTCACTTTCTATAGTGTCGTCCATTACTTTCCCTGTAAATATCGCTATTTCAATGACGTACTCACCACGATTCCCCAGGTTATAGCAGTTCAAAAACATAAGGCACATGCCATATACGTCAAGCGCATACAAATATCTCGCGCCTCTTTCGATCTCCGCGTATTTATTTTCTTCGTTTCTTTACATCATATTAGTGTCGTATATATTATACGTTTTCGATTTGTTAGGTCGTTTGGTAATAATTAAAGAGATTCTTACTCGTCTATTGTTCCTTTTGCTTCAAAAATGCGAAAAACAAGTGCAGTTTTAGGGCGCTCTTCAAGTAAATTCCTTGCTATTCGCAGCATTCTTGCTTCGAAATCTTCCGAGAATATATACTCATAATCGGCGATCAAGATGTATTTCGTCGATGAGAGCTGAAAATATAATAGTAAGTCGTTGGGATATTTCATCCGATTGTCGAGCACTTATAAATACGCCGCTGTTATTGAAAATAAGAACCCATATTTATAAAAACTGCACACTACCTGTACTGCTGTTCTACAGCTTTCTGCATGGCTTAGAGAATTTGCGTGCGTAACGGTCATTATAAAAGTGTTCTATGCACTTCTATGTATGGAACTTTTGTGTGTGCGTGTGTGTATGTGTGTATGTGTGTCTGTGTGTTTGTGTGTATATGTTCTATTCGTATTCCGAATCGGTTGAAGCGAGAATTGCATATTGAGAGGCTATATAATCAACAACTGTTATACCAGTTGCTGTGCTGGTTTGCCGTGTTGAGAAGCGCTCGCAAAATGTGCAACTGCAAGGACGAGCGAGGTTTTACCAGATTTGTGAATGATGGATTTATTCATCAGTAGTTATTTTTTGGGTATGGATGGAGAGCGACGATCGGTGGAACTGCCGAAGTCGCGGCAAGATACGAAGTGTTTTGCACATGCTCATGGGAGCGCTAAGCAATTGTATGCCTCAGAGATCTGCCGATAGCGTCCTATTCAAAACGTAGTGACGAGAGTGGGATTCGAACCCACGCCTCCGAAGAGACTGGTGCCTTAAACCAGCGCCTTAGACCGCTCGGCCATCTCGCCAGTCTTTACATCATATTAGTGTCGTATATATTATACGTTTTCGATTTGTTAGGTCGTTTGGTAATAATTAAAGAGATTCTTACTCGTCTATTGTTCCTTTTGCTTCAAAAATGCGAAAAACAAGTGCAGTTTTAGGGCGCTCTTCAAGTAAATTCCTTGCTATTCGCAGCATTCTTGCTTCGAAATCTTCCGAGAATATATACTCATAATCGGCGATCAAGATGTATTTCGTCGATGAGAGCTGAAAATATAATAGTAAGTCGTTGGGATATTTCATCCGATTGTCGAGCATTTATAAATACGCCGCTGTTATTGAAAATAAGAACCCATATTTATAAAAACTGCACACTACCTGTACTGCTGTTCTACAGCTTTCTGCATGGCTTAGAGAATTTGCGTGCGTAACGGTCATTATAAAAGTGTTCTATGCACTTCTATGTATGGAACTTTTGTGTGTGCGTGTGTGTATGTGTGTATGTGTGTCTGTGTGTTTGTGTGTATATGTTCTATTCGTATTCCGAATCGGTTGAAGCGAGAATTGCATATTGAGAGGCTATATAATCAACAACTATTATACCAGTTGCTGTGCTGGTTTGCCGTGTTGAGAAGCGCTCGCAAAGTGTGCAACTGCAAGGATGAGCGAGGTTTTACCAGATTTGTGAATGATGGATTTATTCATCAGTAGTTATTTTTTGGGTATGGGTGGAGAGCGACGATCGGTGGAACTGCCGAAGTCGCGGCAAGATACGAAGTGTTTTGCACATGCTCATGGAAGCGCTAAGCAATTGTATGCCTCATAGATCTGCCGACAGCGTCCTATTCAAAACGTACTGACGAGAGTGGGATTCGAACCCACGCCTCCGAAGAGACTGGTGCCTTAAACCAGCGCCTTAGACCGCTCGGCCATCTCGCC
>JPKZ01002922.1:155985-170695 GCA_000803305.1 Toxocara canis | reverse complement strand
ACGGGCAAAAGTGCTCTCCGTCTTCTCGTGGAACACTCGCACCGAGCGTGCTCAGTAACTATTCACAAAGAGACAACATTGATGTCTGATAAAAGAGCTGTTTGGATGAATTGCGATGTGGTACGTTTTTGTGCTTGAATGCCACTAAGAAATTTGCAGTTGTGATAAAGGCATCGGTTTGTGGGGAATGGCACTTTTGGACAAGAAAAGTTAGCAAGTGGCGTCGAGCTAGCTAAGTGAATTGAATCGCAGTGGTCGGGGTATAGCAACGTGGAAAACGACAATTTGGTTCTTCAAAGAATCTCGCGTTTCAGGAATTTTCAGACTAAAAACGAAAGGTGTTTATTGACGTTGTTTGGGAAAAAATGCAAAACTTTTGATAGTGGCGAAAAAAACTTGATAATTTGATCAATTTTCTGACTACTATAAAAGCTGCACTATTACTTGTAAGTTTACAGTAGTTTTTCGTTGGAGAAACCGAAAAGAAAATCGAGAACAAACGACCGAGAATGAAAAAGTTTGCGTCTCACCCAGACCCACCAACTTGTTTTTCAAAGTCTCATTCCTCTTAAGCGCATAAAACTTTGAAAACATCAACCGTAAACAGCACAGTAAATAAAGTGAAAAAGCACTCCGTATTACCAACGGAAACAGCTTGCAATGACCTCACTACTGATAAATTAGGGTTTTTCAGTCAAGCCATAGACCATTCCAGTCTAGCTACAGCTACAGGTTGCTATTTGTAAATCAGCTGGCTGTGCAACACCACTTATGAGTCCACTTATG
The DNA here is from genome assembly GCA_000803305.1 of Toxocara canis. Lineage (NCBI taxonomy): Eukaryota > Metazoa > Nematoda > Chromadorea > Rhabditida > Toxocaridae > Toxocara > Toxocara canis. Next base: position 169,909 of record JPKZ01002922.1, on the reverse strand, counting down.
TTTTTCAATCATTGGCGAACTACTCTAGTCCATATTGAGCGCATCTGTCAGAGCACACGCACCGGCGATCGTGATCGTCGAAGCACCTCTGAGTCGGCGATCGTGATCGTCGAAGCACCTCTGAGTCGGCCGGCGGTCGCTGCCGCTAACATTTGGCCATAGGGTCGTTCTCTTAATCAGTTCTCGCTCGACTTATCGCCACTGATAGCCAATTTTTCCCCACCTAATATCAGTTCAAACTTGCGCATATCCCTCTTCTTCATACAATTTCAACCATCAACAGAACACCATCAGCAATGAACGCTTTAAGCTAGCTTCTTTGTCGTTCTTAGTGCAGCTATTTGCTAAAAAATAGAGTTGGTTAAAACTATATTCAATTTTTGAAGTATTTAGATTCCCGATCAAATGCAGGAAATGCAACACTCGAATCTACTGTTGAGCTGTAAAGGTTCCCTTGCGTCTTGAAACAGTAATCTTTGCGTGAGAACTAAGAGTTGCGAGCCGGTTTTCCGATGAAATTTGATGAAAAATAAAATAAATTAACGGGTTATTTTTTTATTTTTTACGAAATTATTGAGCTGAGGGTTTCAGATTTCAGACTCTGAGGGGGAGGAGGGGGGGAGGGAGGGGGCATAGCGTCTCGATAGCATTTTGTGTAGAAGCAGAATAATGGATCTTGACTGGTGGCATAAGTGGCTCTACTTCCGTCTCTGTAGACAGCGTTTTTATTCACGTTACTGTGCCGAAATTGCTGTCGGCATTTTTGTGCGGCCGAAATGGTTTCATTTGAGCGAAATTTTCCGCTCTATCCTTCGTTCGATAAATTGGATTAGCGGACCTAACAGCTAGCTATTGTTTTCTAGGCGTAATGTTTGTTTGTGCGTTGTTACTTAAGGTCCAAAATATTATCGTATATATTGGAACCTTTTTTCATTTTGATTGTTTACTTTGTATTATATTCTGCTCACTGCAGTACTGAAGTTTTTTCTTCGTATGATGATATTGTTCTTCAGAAAGCAGTAATTGAATTATGTTGGATGCGAAGTGGACGTGCGAATACACTTGAATTCAAATTTGGCGAACGATACCACAGAGACGTTTTGTTCTTTTAGCTTTCCTGGTTGGTATGGAATGGCAGTAATGGCTTGTTGCGTGTGACAGTCATGAAAGTATGCAGAAGACGAAACGCGCTGTCCAAGAAGCATATGAGCAAGGAGAAGCAAAAAATGAAAACGCCTTGTGACTTCTGCTTTCAAAATTGTTTTCAACTTCTGTCCATATCTTTTCACATTTTTCAAGCCGTGCTTTCATTTTCCATGCATTTTTTTGCCAGAGAACGACTAGAGAAGATATCATGCGTTTGTTAGAAGCTGCATCGTATTTAGCTTCCAGCCCCATCCGTTTTATTCGATTTTTTTTGGTTGTAACTGGAGTGATTTGTAATCACAATGTAGTTCATTGCTCGGCAACTGTGTATGCGTCTAGGAGGGGAGTTTTATTGAGCACGTTCAAAGATGTGTCATTTAAGGTAACAGATGGCTGACACGAAGGCACTTCCTGTGTTTGCGTTCACCGAAGATCGTGTTCAAGCGCAGCAATTGCGCGCTTATCTTAAGGAGCATGGCGCTTCCATCGAAGAAGAGGGCATGTATTTTGATGCTTATTCATTCAGTCATCTAAAAAAACAGATGAACTCACTGCCTCCTAATATCCCGAACTTAGTTGCGGCATAAGTTGATGCGACGGTTTGCAACCTCGCTTCCGGTAGATGTTTCTCACATTTTTACTGGTTTTGGCTTTATCTCGAAATGGAATCCTCACTTACGTTGCTGCTGCCAAAATCAAGTTGTTGTCTTATGAGGTAGTAAGACCATCTTGAACAGTAGATGCTACTCTCAGACGAGTAATTGTTTGAAGTTATTTCCTCCTTTAGCGCTTGTAGGCTACTATTCCCTTCGACTAAGGAGAGAGGGTCTTGGGTCTTTAAATCTTCAACGACCACCCCTGCATATGGTATCTTTGTGTGCCTGCATGACAGTTGCCCAGTCTTTATATCTTAGGATTTCATATGAATGAGTGATCGTCGGATTCGTCTATATGCCTCCTCGTGCAGAATTTTTATGAGGATGGTATGGTTGCTCGTTTGAGTGAGAATATGAATACACTAGCCAGCGATCGGTCTTGAGAGCACTGTTCGCTACTTGCGTTCGACGGACCAACCTTCACAGTTTCGCTTTGTTATTAAGGTCCATCTGTACGACTACGAAGAGAGCGGGAGTTTCCTTTATGAAAACGGAAATGGGTGAAGCTATTAAGAACGACCTAGGCAGCGTACCTTAGAATACCGTTGCAGGTGCATTGCCGTCGTCGTGTCACCTCTCTAAAAAATTAGCTTTTAAACTTCAAACAGCGGTGCGGACGATTCTGGCGCAAGATAAGGAATAGAAAACTTTCTAACTACCGTGTATATAGAATGTGTTGCCGCATTAATAATACGTTTGTCACGGATTGACGGCTTCAGTCGAGGTTGTCTTGGAAATTGCCGCATATATAAAGGATTTGATTTTGTTCCTTCCTTTAGTTCCATCTCCCCTCCATTCTTCGTGCTTCAGTTTACTGATATGGTGGTACTTGACGAAATTAGCGTGATACTGAAAAATATTAATTTCAGGACCAGCAGACTTCAACGAGAATCTGTTCGGGTTAGTGCGCGGTGTTGGAGTGGTGGGTGAGCTGGAGAGTGATAAAGAGGCAGAGATGATCCTCAGCTCAGTGTGCTCTCTTATCGTAGCCGTAACACCGGAAACGGCTGTGGTGGTCGTTGAGGAATTTTGCAAGCAGTTGACATCTGAGAAGTTCGAAGGCTTGGGATGGGCCTCTAATGTTGGTTGTTTTCCCTGTGAATTTTGAACGGAGAATAGAGGGTGATCATTGTGTTTTAATTTAGGGGAGTACATTTCAAGTGTGCGTTTTGGAGAATGTAGATAATCATACTACCCTCGAACTAGGAAATGACAAGCTCGCCTATGCTACTTATCGTAATCTGATATCGTGCTAAGACCATAGCTGGTTTATGAAAAGAGAGCGAAAAAGAGGGAACATCAAAACGGAAAAAATGAAGTTTGCGGGCAATAAATCGACCGGCTACGGCCGTCACCAAGTGAGGTCACAGAGAAATCCTAAGTTGAGAACAAATGGTGAGTTCATCTGTATGCTGGAAAATGAGACTATAGCCAGTGATGGCGGAGAGATAGGAAAGTTGGTGACGCTGTGCGAAGGGTGGGGACGAACAAAATTTGCAAAATTTCAAAAATAAATCAGCTATTTTTTTTGCAGATTTCTTATGTGCATGAAGGCATGCAAAAGTGCGTTAGTTCCTTCGACCGTATCTGTTTAGCTGTTGTGGCATGATTTATTAATATGTTGTGAAGCTTACTCTTCCCCGAACCTGTTGGATTTGAGAATTACATGTGCCTTTTTGATCCAGAATTTTTATAGCGCCAATTCGCAAGCCAGGAAAGGGGTTTTTTAAATAACTCGCAGCGCTGTCACCGCTACGATCTATTCAAGCCACGGTCTCAGCTGTTTATTTAAGCCTTTTTCGAATACATATTGGGCTAACGTATTCAGCGAAAGATTTGTAGGGCTAACAGATCAGGTAAAATATGAATGACGGTCGACCTTGGTTGCTTTAGGTAATGCTTAGTAATCAAATAATGCTTGGTTGCGTTAAGGTTTTAACTCGTTTATTAGATCATTGCACTTATGTTGTTTTGTATGTGTTTCAATAGTTATTTTAGATAGGAGCGGCGGTACGTGTGCTGTCGAATTTATTCCACGGTTTCAATAAGCATCCTAAAGTGCAGCACATCATTTTTGTTGCTCTGGTGAAATTATGTGGTCGAGCTCGATTGATCGGTGATTTGGATACGAATATCGAACAGATCAACGAGTACGTCAAAAAGTGGTCGTTGAATACGCAGCACCACAGAAGTCTTCTTCGGCTCATCCACGGAGCTCTAATTAATGACCAACGAGCCGACCAAGCAGCTAAGGTATGCATGCACTCTTCATTATCATCGCCTTTTTGGTTTGAGAGCCGTTCATGCAACTTTTGTTTACGGCCAAGTAGACGCACACTTGGGAACCCACGTGGTGAATGAACGAAAGTAAGATGGCGTCAGCGCATAGGTAGAGCTCCTCTTTTTAAGTAAGGTGGTGGACAATAGGTAGTAAGCATTTAGAGAGACAGAGATCGAACGGTGAATGGAAGGTATTATATGAATCGCAGCGTTTTTTATGTGTGATTGTTATTGCAGATCATGACCGCGTTATTAGGCACATACACGGATGCAGACGCAGCCTCGGCGGTCGATGACGCGAGGGAATGTGTGAGAACGGCTATTGTTGATCCGAAATCGTTTTGTTTCGATCACCTTCTGAGGTTGTCGGCTGTTAAATTATTGGAGAAGGTTCGCTTTTTCAAGTCCAGCTTTTTCATCTTATTGATTTTTCTTCTGATTAATTTACTAGAATGGGCGCCCCAAAAGTTGACAGCAATATTCTCGACAGTGCGTAGAGGTTGCTGCGATAGGGTAATTTTTGAATATTGCTAGTTGGATCAGATATACAAGGGATGAGAGGTGGGATTACAGTGACGAGTCTGTTGCCATTGCGTTCAGCTCACTAAGTTTGGCCAGAATCAATGAACTAGGCTTATGTAAATGATTCATGATTAATGAGCCGTAAAGGTCATTTAGCGAGTGGACCCCTAGGCACCTTTAAATTCTCTCTTGGTCAACTGCTGTGAATGAATAGTGTCTGGGCGTGTTGATGCGTCTGTTGGAATAACTATTTACATTCGATAAGCGTCGGTGTTTTTTGTTTCAGAGCGACCCGGTGATGTTCGAAGTGCTAAAGCTGTTCTCCGAGGGAACTCTTAACGATTATCGGCTGTTTGTATCTAAGCACCCTAACTTTGTGCAAGAGAAACTTCAGGTCAATGAAGCGATTTTGGTCAAGAAAATGCGTCTCCTCACTCTTATGAGCATGGCCGAAAAAAGCAGTGTAAGCTTACATCTCGCTAGCGTTTAGTTGATGCACAGTTTCGGAGGACATGTGATATTCTAGTGGGACTTCTCACTTTAATGCGCTCCTCATTGACTGGCGAATTGTTTGGCACAACTGGATACTCACACAGTTTTTACCATTTTCTCCCTTTTTTTCTCTCATTTATTACTTATACCTGAAAGTGTAAACTAACCTAACTGTGTGTTATTTTTCTTTTAGTTATCTCGCGTACGTCCTTCCAAATCATCAGCTGTATAGCACAAAGTGGGAGCGCCAATCCTATGAGTTCTTCAAGCGCTTTTTGCGGGTCGATAATAAAAATTCCTTTTTTTAAAAGTGTTATGGGCATGGCGGATCGAACGTATGATATTCGTTGCTGGGTGTGTAAGGGTTGTCGAGTTGATTCGTCTCCGTTCTGCATAAGTTGTATTTTTTCACGTTTGGGAGATAAAAAACACGTCAAGCGCTCAGTTTAACAATGGTGACTCGTTATTGTGCTGCATTAGTTTGCTTCTATTCAGTCACCTGCGTTATCGCTGAAACTAGTAAATGTCCAGTAAAGTCCTAAATATATTATTGCGATAGCGTCTGTCCATCAGCGGACTGTGATGGGATGTAGTTGCAAGTTCTGTTGAATGAACATTATACGCTCACTTTCTCTTTCCTCTTTTCCACTGATGGTCGGCAATTATTACTTACTCTTATGCAGTAGTGTTTAGCCAGGAGCGCTTTATATTTTTTAGTGAATTATATTGTGGAGTAGAGAAATTGAGAGGAAAGGAGTTCAGTTGAGGGAGGATGTTACTGATAGTTGTTAGGATTGAGAATAGATGGCGGCAGATAAATCGGTGGATGGAGAAATTTGTGAGTGGTGACATTCAGTGACAATGGCGAAGAAAATGATGAAAAGAAAAACGTTGAGCAGAACTTCTGTACAATAGGAATGTGGAATCCTGTTAAGGCTATTTGAAATGATTGGTGATGTTTTGAGGTGATATCGCTGAAAGACCTCTCAAAGCAAGTTGACATTCCCGAAGGAGAGGATTTGGAGGAGTTTATTATTGAAGCCGTTCAGATCAATGCCATCACTGTCAGTGTTTCTTTTTTTTCTTTTTTTTTTTGATTCTTTGCTCATTATCGCGCAAATGCTGTGTACTGTCGAATGCTCAGAGAGTCAGATAGGAACTGTGCATGTCAACTTCCAGTCATACAGTTAGTTACAACTGTATTAAAAGACCTCATCCAGTGTTCTTGTTGCACAGTACCATATTTTCGTGTATGGTTCTGCTGGTTATTGGTACGTTTGCAAAGAGAAATGAATGAGAAAGAGGGAGAGATTTGTTTGCAAAAAAAGGGTAGCAGCGTTATTCATTAAAATTTCAATCTCTAATTTTTAATTAGTACTCGTAGGTGCAATGATTTCCATTCCATTGTAAGCAAATATTGTTCGCTGTTGAAAGCTTAATAAGACATGACTTTTTTTTTGATCGTTGCATCGTTCTAAGAATTGTGATGCTCTGAATTCAGTGGTTGAACCACTGTAGATCTATTTCTCTAAGGAATTTAAACCTTACAGCTTTCTAGTGCGAAAGCAGAGGGTTTGTTTGTGATAATATGATTTAATAGTTCATTCTTGAGAAAATCGACGGGAGAGGATGGGATTAGGCAACGGTTCCTGCTTCACTTTGCTAGTGGATTCATTAGTGGATTCAAAAAGAACCGCGTAGTTTTTTATCGTTCACAAGCTTGCCGTCTTTCCTTTTTCGTTCGATTAAATTTCGAATTTTATGAACCGTAAACCATTCGAGAATCGCGTTTCTATTGCAGGGAAAGATCAATGAGATGAAGCAAGAGTTGAACGTCTCATCGCTACAGCACCGCTCATTCGGTCGTCCACAGTGGGAGCTTTTGCAGAAGAGACTGGTCGCATTGATAGCTAATCTTAAAGCCTCACATGAAAATATTAAGAGCGTTCGCCCTACCGAAGAAGTTGCTTAAACTGTTGTAATTTGAAATCAGACTGATGGGCGGTTTTTATTCTTTCACGTGCATTATTTGTGAAGATGCATGAGACGGAGCTGTAATGAATAGTTAACGTTCGGCAGTTGGGGTTTTTTTTTTAAATTTAGGGACAGTCGAGAGGATTTTCTTGTAATTGATTGGTTTGCCATTTTTGTGACATGATTGTTAATGTGTAACTAGTGGTGGATGAGGGAGAAATTTAATAGCCAAAAGGTAACGCGAATCAACAGGGAAGATAATTTTGATATTAGGTGAAGTAAATGTCTAAATAAGGAAAGAAGTTAGGTGTTTGAGTAGTGAAGTTCAGAATTATCACGAGGGATGCATGTTTAGTAAAATGAACGCAGAAATGTGTAAATAAATTATAAAAAGTCGTTGTCGGCTGTTGTAATCTAGTCTGAGGTTTTCATGAAGGCATATGAGGCATTATTATCGGTTTGTTTCCCGTCCATGGTTGCATATTTGTGGTTGAGCGACGCATTATTGGAATTGGTTAACCTTGAATGAATTGATATGGCAGTGTCGATCTGCTGTTGAACGGTCCGCAGATCTTGGCGGTCAGTGCATCAGCAGGTCATCGAGACACCATTTTTTATAGTTGGCTGTATGTTAATTCTAATCTCATCTATTTATATAGCACAGGCTGAATTGCAAGAAATTGTTGTTATTTGCTTCAGAGTCTTTATTGATAGGCGGTCGTGTGCTTTCGGAGTCTAGCAATTACAGACTGTTGTAAGGATTTTTTAAAATTGACTAGTCAAACTAATCGGTATATACTTGGATGAAATTCTTATACTCGTTATGTTGACTTTTGTTCGATCATGCGATTAAGTGAATGTGATCAGTGACAAGACAGTTGTCAACATTCGAAATTAATTCAGGGTACATTTTTTAAACGGTTACCTAAAAGCTGATATTCTCTCGCGGGGCAGAGGTTCTTCGAAGTGCGCTTGCCGTAATTTAACGAGAAATTGTGCTGATGAACCGTTATGGGGTCCGCATGTTCTGTATCATCGTTTTGTTCGAAATTCAAATGCTGTTCTCGTTTGTTGCATGTTTGTACCGTGCGCTTGCCGTAATTTAACGAGAAATTGTGCTGATGAACCGTTATGTGGTCCGCATGTTCTGTATCATCGTTTTGTGTTCTTGTTGCTGTTGTTGGCAATAAACAGTGTTTCCTCTGTTGCTGAGTCATGCTGTGTGGCCTGATCTACACTGGCGCACATATGTGCTAACTGTGCAAATGTGTAATGAGTTTCCGCTTTTATCCTTGGTCCAGGTACAGAGAGTACGTAAAGTCAGACCTCTTCCTAAAGTCTGTCATTGAGGTTGTTTTCCTGTTTTCCAGTTCCGATTATTTCGAATAGAACAGTTGCTTTTCCCTGCCGGAATTTTGCAATAGGTTGAATTACGATCATTAATAAGTTACGATCATTACAATATAGGATGTGCTTCAAGAGTAAAGTTGATATGAGGGTTCACCATTTCCAAGATGGTCGAAATGGTGAATTCCCATATTGCGAGGATCTGTGGGGAAGGGTTTTTCTATAGACTGAATGTGAATATTGATCTTATTTTTCGTTGTGTTCAACAAAGCGATAAGGGGAAGGAGAGAGAGGGGGGGGGTGGCGACGATGGTAGGTGGGTATTGGATAACTATTAATATCTTTAGCTTGCCATGCTCGGTTACCATTTGCTAACGACTTCTCATCGCCTTTCTTTTCCATTTTCAACTTTTTTTCTCCCCTTAGGGCTGTTCACCTTAGATGGCTGCCACGGAACAGACGGCGCCCGCAGCGGCAACTGCGGGCGTGATGGAAGAAAAAGTGGACAAGGAGCAGGTATATCAATGGATTCTTGACCTTGGCGATCCAAAGAAACGTGAACAGTCTCTTCTGGAACTGAGGTAAAATAACGTTTTGGATAAATTAATGTTTTTCGAACAAGCGAGTTAATGACTTTTTAACGACTTATGATGATATTCCACAATCGGAAAAACCTGCCCTTTGTAGTGTAGCGAGGAGGATGGAACGGATGACTGATTTGCTTCGGAAGTTGGAAGGTTTGTTTTGAGCTGCGGTGTTATGTTTGTTTAGATTTCAGAATCACGTACACTATTTGGGACCGCTGTCCTTCGTAACGAAAAATGAGCCGATTGGAAGAAAAAATCTGGTAGCTTGGCGAGGGTCTAATAAAAGATATTGTTGCTTTTTTCTCGCTCTTGGAGTCTTCATCGCGTTACTTTTTATTGTGCGATTGCAGCAAGAAGCGTGAGACAGTTCCCGATTTGCCGATGTGGCTATGGCATTCTTTCGGGTCGATGGCAGCGCTGTTGCAAGAGGTGATCTCAATCTACCCGGCAATAATGCCTCCAACGCTCACCGCGCAACAGTCGAATCGCGTCTGCAACGCTCTTGCGCTCATGCAATGCGTTGCCGCACACAAGGAAACGCGAACTCCATTCCTTCAAGGTATACAACTCTCTGTTGGTTATTGTCTGTCCGAAGCTGCTCCTGCTGAATTTCCCTGTTTTCGTCTGTTGGTGACCAACGCTTCTGTTTTCATTTGTGCATTGGTTAGCGCCGATTAACGAAGCGATATTGAAGTTAAAGTTGAGAGCACTTATGCGAACATCAAGGCAGTCCCAGACAGTTTCGGGCTCTTGTGCTTTTTCTTTCACGAAGAAAAGATTTGCATTATAACTTTAAGACTGGCTCAGCCAGGCATGAACACATGCTGTATAGTCAGTTCTTCCCCTCCAGAAATCTTTTGTGTTAACGACCAAGTTTGCTCATTTCTGGCTTTGTTTTGTGTTTTCGGCCAGAGAAACTAGTGACTGCCCCCTGAATAGAATTTTGCGCAGGTTTTTTTTTTGCATCTGGTTTACTTCGGTTGTTAGCGTAAATTAGCAGTGCCAGTTTTTTTCTTGGATGATTTTCTTTGATAGCTGAATTAGAAAATTTGGCTTTGGGCGCCTTGCTGACACGATTCTTCGACCAAAGTGTTTTCGATCATTGGTGCGTATTAGTTACCTACCCCAAGTGATCTCAGCTTGATATTTCGGTTACGGTACAGAGAGGAGAATGCATGAGGTGTGCGTTGGTACGCATCTTCTGCGACTCCATCAACGCAGAATTCCATTATATACACTTGCTGCTCTTCGCTGGCAAATCCAGCCATATTAACTACTACTTCCGGTAGCCGTGGACCACACCTTTCCTCGATCGAAAAGTTATCCAATTACGCTTGCAAGCTCGCTTCACTTTTCCGTTTAACGAGTATGACAACTACAGCAGCTATTGCCATTGTAAGCTGTCACATGTGATTGTACCATTCCAGCGCACATACCTCTCTTCCTTTATCCATTCCTGCACACGACCAAGACCACGCGCCCCTTCGAATACCTCCGTCTTACGTCACTGGGAGTGATAGGCGCACTCGTGAAGACTGATGAACAGGTATGCGCTATTTTGGTTTTTCGTTTTTGCTGTTATCTTCATTTGGGGGCGTATTGCCACTACATAATGTAATGTGTGAAAACGGCGGGACTCAAAGAGTCGGATTCTTAAACCGGAGATCTACTGTGCGGAAGGTCATCATGACGCATTCCTCTCAAATACTGAGCTTAGCGGAGGCTTTGCTTGAAATTAAGCTGCTATCTGTCGTGAATCCGGTTTGCTATGGGGGGGGGGGGGGGGCTTATCATTGCTTTCCATGTATTTTTGTAGAAGGTGTGAATTCTCGCGGCTTTATTTCGGGAAAAAGTGCGCGAAATTTTGAACAGGGTATACACAGTGTTATTAGTGATCTGTTGAAAGAGACGCAAGCCAGTGTTGATGGTAATCTTGAGGGGCCTTTTTTCTTTAACGGATCTATTGCAAGGGACGAAAATTTTTTTCAAGCCGAAGAAGCGCTAGCGTGTTGTGCCTTAAAGGTCGTGGTCGCGAATGGCGTTTATGACCTAATGCCCGCATTTCACTGTGCTTGCTATTCGTTATGCTTTCCCTTTAAAATGTACTGTAATTCCGTTGAAAAAGTTTCAGATCAACGTGCTTTTCTTATAGGAGGTCATCCAGTTCTTGCTCTCCACCGAGATCATTCCACTTTGTCTACGCATCATGGAAAATGGTACCGAGCTGTCGAAAACGGTGGCCACTTTCATCCTTCAGAAAATTCTTCTCGATGATACTGGGCTGGCGTATATTTGCCAGACATATGAACGCTTCTCTCATGTTGCCATGATCTTGGTATGAATTCCACTGAGGGTTTTACCGTTGGTTATTTCGTTGAAATAATTAGATATTTCCGCTGTAACTTACAGAGGCAGGTTTTTCTGGTTATTTGGTGCGCAAAAATTGCCGCTGGGGAAAACGAAATGGTTTTTCTTAAATGCTCTTAGATGCTGAGTTAAACTGGCAGTACCTAATATGCACACAATAGAATGAGCTGAATTAATGCCATGTGAGAGATTTTGAAGAAATCTCGTAATGTTAGTACCATTCGGACAAAAACTAGCGTGAAGCCGCTTCCTCATTTAGTTCTTCCTATCTCATATTCTGCGCTTGTTCCAGTGATGAGGCTTAGCACAAGCTCCTTCATCAGATTCGTTTTGCCTAGCAGGTTAGGTGCAGTGAGATTCATTCCTTTGAAGAAAGCGACTTCCGTAGAACAGTACTTGAGGTTCAGCGGCATTCCCGACCAAAGTATGTGCTGATGATGGGATGTAGTTGGTGTGTGTATGTGTGCTTACTTTTGTGAAGTCCAAATGTATCCCCACCTACAGGAAGTCTGAATTTATGAAAATTTCTGGCTGGATCGGTTTCGCTTTTAGCATTCGGCGTATTAATTTTAGTGGAAAGAGCAAATATTTACAGGGTAAAATGGTTCTGCAGTTGGCGAAAGACCCCTCGCAGCGCCTTTTGAAACACGTTGTACGCTGCTATAGCCGTCTTTCTGATAACCCCAGGTAAGTTTGAGACTTATTATCACTTTTTTTTGCTCCGAAGGCTTGCCGAGCCTTATTGTACGATGGTCGATAGGGTTTCACATGGTTTAACATTTGGATCTTGATTTATTTTGAAGTGCTGTGCTGGATGCTGTCAATGTCAGTCCGTGTGCGTATTCGTTTATCAGAGCTTTTCATGCTTGAATTTGAGGACAGTCGCGATCTCAGTTTGGTGTGTTCGTTTCATGTATAATTATGCCTAAAGGTGTGGCTGGAATTAATGCATGTAGGCTGGCGTTAATTTTCATGCATTACAGTGCTCTTCCCGCTCAAATTTTTAGCCGCTTCGCGATTGCTATGGCAATATTTCCGCTCATCAAAGCGGCTTCAAGTCCCCTGCAGAAGTGGCGTCGTATCTGCATCTCGTTGAAGGATTGTTTACGAGTGTAACGTTTCCTTAACGTGATACAAAACTGTTTTGCGCGAGCTGAGTGTTATGTGGACAGCGCTGTCGTTCTAACAACGTTAGCGCGAAGTTGGTCAGCGAAGCATTACCTGAGCTCATTCATTGCCGTTTATCAGAGCTTTTCATGCTTGAATTTGAGGACAGTCGCGATCTCAGTTTGGTGTGTTCGTTTCATGTATAATTATGCCTAAAGGTGTGGCTGGAATTAATGCATGTAGGCTGGCGTTAATTTTCATGCATTACAGTGCTCTTCCCGCTCAAATTTTTAGCCGCTTCGCGATTGCTATGGCAATATTTCCGCTCATCAAAGCGGCTTCAAGTCCCCTGCAGAAGTGGCGTCGTATCTGCATCTCGTTGAAGGATTGTTTACGAGTGTAACGTTTCCTTAACGTGATACAAAACTGTTTTGCGCGAGCTGAGTGTTATGTGGACAGCGCTGTCGTTCTAACAACGTTAGCGCGAAGTTGGTCAGCGAAGCATTACCTGAGCTCATTCATTGCGTTTGTCGACTTTTTAAACTACATAGTGTTGACTGCAGGGCCCTGCAAGCACTGCGACAGTGTCTTCCCGATCAGCTGAAGGATGAGACGTTCAGTCGTGTGCTGGATGAGGATAAGTCGACGAGACATTGGTTTTGTCGACTTTTTAAACTACATAGTGTTGACTGCAGGGCCCTGCAAGCACTGCGACAGTGTCTTCCCGATCAGCTGAAGGATGAGACGTTCAGTCGTGTGCTGGATGAGGATAAGTCGACGAGACATTGGTTGAAACAGCTCATGAAGAATCTCGGTTCGTTCCCGTTCTGTAGACATTGATAAGGCTAAGAGAGGAAACAGTCTTCATTCGGTGTGTTCATGGTGGGGACACGTTCACTCCTGATTTTCTGTCATCCTCTGCTTTAAGCTCGGCGATTTGAAAATTTGATCATGAAACTTTTTGTTTGCAAACCACCGCTTAAACACTTCCATTCTAAACTTCTTTCTTGTCCAATGAAATTTTGGATGACATCTGGAAATTCCTCGCATTGTTATTTCAAGTTGTCCTCGAAACTTTTTTCCTTAAAATTGATGCGATTGGTCGCTTGTTGCGGGCGAAGAAGTTGGAAAAGAGGTACGTCATTGAACTGTGCTTGTCTGGCCGCCTCTCTATTCACTGTGTTCTTGGTGGTTGTCAAAAGATTACTTTTTTTCAGGTTTGGTAACAGATTGAGACGTTCGTTGCAACATGTCTTTCGATATTCGAATGCTCTACCTTCTCCAATCCCTCTCCCCATTGCCGTCATTGTTTTAGAATTTTCGTTGCAGTTTTTCAATTGTTTTATCATTCGATATTGTGGTTTTGATGAAGCGTTTGAGTTTTTTTATATTATGTGAATATACTGAGAGGACCTTGTCGAGAAGTGTTTCTCCATGTTTCGTTGG
>JPKZ01002922.1:121866-133096 GCA_000803305.1 Toxocara canis | reverse complement strand
GGAACGCAGGGGAAGGGAAAATGAACTCGAGTAATTCGTCTGGTCTTTATGTTGCAACAAATAAACTCTTTCTAAAAAAAGATACGAGAAACTTTTAAATTAATCCTCACTCGCTCATTTAAGAGGCACTTCCAGTCAGCTAGAACAACAAATGAGCGCACAAATTTCACATTAGTTTCTACTATCAATGATATTTCTACTATCAATGATATTTCTACTATCAATGATATTTCTACTATCAATGATATTATATGCAAACTTTTCGTCTGATCGAGAAAATACTCTTTCATGAAGTTTACTTTGAGTAACAAAATGATAATGTTGCATTTGTTAAGAGGTGCAGTTAGTGCAGATGCGTAAAACTAAAGCAATTCGAAACAACAAACGAATCATATTGATTGCATGTTTGCTTCACCTTATCAATTATTCGCACTTTTGTTTTTCAACTCCTGATATGATTATCATATCAGCTTATTTTCTTGTTTTCTTCGGTCACTTTCTTCTTACATAAAAGAGCAGCGGTGTTTTCTCGTTTCGACTAAATGCTGCAACATGCAAAAATGATTTTTGTATGCCTAACCGCCCAACAAAAGCTTGAAAGCCATGCTCGTGAAGAAAAAACCACAGAGATAAATCATGGAAGCATATGAACGTCATAAAATTCTTAGATTTCCCAATAAACCACAGCAAACATCCACAGGCTGTCTGATATATATATATATATATATATATATATGTATATATATATATATGTATATATATGTCAGACCGCCTGTGGCAAAAGTAAAATACCTGCGAGGTAGGGAAGGGCTGATATGGCCGTAAAATGCCGAACAATGGAAAGCGAGAGAGCGCCAGAGGTGCCGAGAGTTTTTCACTTCTCAAAATGATTTCTCCTAAGCTTATGGCATATTGAACTTTTAAACCTCATTTCAACATTGTCGAAGGCTTCTCGCTCGCACCAGGACTTCCTCTGCACATCGGCAATTATTCATTGCTTCAAAGCTATATGCAGCACTGCAGCAATATAATATTATGTATATAATGTGCAAATATATACATAAACATATATGTATATATATACGTATATATATGTGTGTTTGTGTCTTTATGTAGTTTGTATAATGCACATAAAAAATTTAAAAGTGTTTTTATATCAGAGAACACCTTGGGTGAGCGGATGAATTTTGCTAAAAGAATAAAAGGTTCACTTTACGCTAGATATCTCTGTTCAAATTTAATTGAAAGAGGCACCAAACAAAACAGCGGAATTTCAGTTTGTGTGCATCTTTCCCCATCACAAAACAATTGCTTTCTTCAAAGCACGCCTTAAACGAAATCCTGTATTGACGTCAAAATCCAGCGTTGCTTGACATCAAATCTTCAATAATAGCAAACCGATAGTGATCGTTTTTTTGGGCAATCATGTGTACCGAATGAGCTCCATCAAACAAAGACGAAAGTTTCCTTGAACAGCACGATATGGCATTTTTTGCTCTTTAAGTATCCGTTACTAATTATATTACCACTTTGATATTCAAACCGATACGGCCCACCCATGTCAACTAACAAATGATAGTCATCGACATCCGTTGAAACATGTGCTAAGACGTTTACGTTCAGCTGCGGGCGTTATAGCCTCAGAAGCGAATAGCGAGGAAAATCAAGAGAGTTGAGCTGCATGTCATATATTGTAATTGCTCTCACCAGAACAACTCGTTTCGATGAAAATAATTGAACGTATCCTTCGCATCCTTTGCGCAGCGATGAGTTCGTGTTTTGAAATTACTGATCGTGCGCCAGTGACTCGTTTCTCAACATCTATCGATCGGCTGACTATATTTATGTGGCAGATGGATATGCAAATTTTATGCACTTTCAAATGTTTATAAAGTTTCAGATGTTCGTATAGCAAATTTATGACAATCAGTCGAATTGGTTGACCGAGATTAATATTGTGGTTAGATATGCAAATTTCGGAGGAAATAGCTAGTCGGACGATAAAACTGAGGAGAGAACGATGGGAGAACAAATCGCAAACTATAAGATGCGATACGGAGAAGAAGGAGCTGCAAGTTTATGAGAACTACGTTTGCTCTTTGACCATTTCACATCATCATAATATCTCAACGGACCAAAGTTCTCGCTTTTCGCGCATAAAATTTAATCTGTGGTGCTTGTTGATTATCTCGTCTCTCGAATGACCTTTTCCTATGTGCCATTTACATTTGATGTAATTTGCGCAAAAATTAGCATAAGTGCAAAAATTAGCATAAATATTGCCTTAAGAATTGGCACAAAGGTTATGTTGTCAGTTGCTTCGACGAAAGCGAAAAATTTTAAAGCAGTGCACTAACTTAACACCATCCATCTACAATTATATGCAAAAATCTAGAATGCTATTTGCTAACTAATTTGATGAGAGATCACAGAGGCGAAATTTATATCACAACGATGCCATCGAAGAAGCAACGTTGACACTGAATACTTTATATACGCAATCATCCTTTCTCTGACTCAACGCATCCTCTGAGTGAATTTAAACTTATTAATTCGCCGGGCAAAATTTAGGTTTCACTATTATGCATCCTGTATTGTTAGTGAAAATTTAGTGTCGATGATCTGAATTCATGAAGTGGACTAATTTATGCATGAACTCTGTAAGCTGATAAAGCATTCATATTTTTATCCAGTGAACCGTATCAGCTTTAAAAATCTATCAGTGAAAAATCCCTTTCTATACGCTTTCAGCTAATTCCCATTTCGGCACCGAGCTTAATAAAATGCTGCTCGACAAGACGCATAAAAGCTTTTTTGGCACCTTTCATTTTCGATTCTCCTTTCGCCGTCGACCTCAGTCAACTTGGACTTTGCATAAAATGTATTCCATACAAATCCATAGGAAAATCGTTACATGAAACAAAACCAAACAGAAAGGACTCAGAAACAGAACGTCCCTTTGCAGATTTGGAGTGCTTAGTGAAAAAAAATTCTTTAACTTTCAGGCTGCATAGTGTTGCCCATTGCCAATTTTAGCTGACATTTGCGCCGTAAAAAATTATTGTCGAGGTAATGTTCGTCTATTTGTATGCCGACACCGATTTTCTGATTTGACTATATCTTAGCATTGCCATATTCTCATCTTTCCATCATATAACGCGAATGAGGTGATGTGTATGGTCGCATATTGAGACTTGGTTACAACGAGGCGTAGACAAAACTATTGCTTTAAAAAATATGAAACAAAAACGATTCTGCGCTACGAAGAATTTGTGAATCATGGAGAGCGTTGCATCGACCCTTATCCTCTTCGATCTGCTCATGAAATCGACCTCTTCTATTCTCGATGGTTTAGCGATGCTCCGCTCGAGGACATCGTTGGGGAGCAATTTAGCTGAAAACCTGGAGAAGGGAAGTGAGCGGAAAGAGGGGGAGAGATGAAACACCCTCGGTGAGCACTTTGGCAACAGAAATCGAAGAAAGAGCTGAAAGGCTCTTCGACGGAGACGAGGGTAAAGAAGAAGATAAAATGGTGTATACTTTGAAGAGATCAGTTTTTAACCCTTTTAAATATATTGTTCATTGATAATTTGTCGCATTTACCATTACAAAGTGGCACTTGTTGGTGTGCGGATAATTATGAACTGCATCTCTGCAAAAAATGAAGAGAATATTTCCGAAACATTCAAGATCATTTCAGTTTATCAGTTAATAAGCTTATTCTGTCCAGCTTGATGATCTGTTAGCAGCAAGACGTTGGCAATAAGTAGTCAATATGAGTTGAAATTTAGAGTGCACAGAGCGAAACTTTCAGAAGGTGGGGGAAGCAAAAGTCTTCCGTATATGAACAGATAGCAAGCTGACGGTTAGCAGTCACTGTCTATTGAAACAATGATAAGCTTGTAAAACGGTAAATTTCATACTTCGATGCCTAAGGCGGCTGATAGTTACTTCGTAGTGAAATTGGTTAAAATATTCGTTCAGCGTGTGCTAGATTACTGTTTAATGATTACCATGATCGTTTCGTTAAGAATGTAAGGATGATGTAGTCGATGCAGTGGAATTTCACAGAAAGCTGGCCCAAAATGGAGACTTTAAATTTGCCATGTGAAGGGGAGCCGTTTAGGATTGAGTTGATGATATCTCCGGAGTACAGAAGAATAGTCATGGATTAAGTAAAGCCGTAAAATATTAATTCATTTGTCCTGACATTGGGGATTTCTTTCTTTTCAGCTCCAACAGTGAGCATGCCAGAGGAAATGGGCTGAAATTGGATTTCCAAATACATCGGGCAGAAGTTCGAAAATATCGTGTTTTTTTTTTGCCGTATTATCGAGGTCTGAAGTGATCACTTGTCACGGCGCATCATTCTAATCACCTAAAATCGCTGTTATAAGAGCCGAGCTGACCCACAGTTGTTAGGTGTGTCCGCTGCAAGGATGAGCAATGCTGGGTGCTACCCACTGATGGGCGTTATGCGCTGGTCATGCTGCTTCTCGAATAAGCTTCATAGCTTACTGGGAACCGATTAATGGAGGTTTCTCTTTTCGTTTTTCGACTTTTCGTTTCCTTTCATGCCCTCTATCATCCCGTTAAGTGAACCTGTCTTTAAAATGTTATCCGAAAATAAACAAACTAAAATCAAAAAATAACGCCAACTACTTGTTTTCAACACATATGTCAATCTTTTTAAATTTCTTTCTTGCAAATAAACACCTCCATTACAATATTATCTTTGCACGGCGTATTGTTAAGCCTAAGAACTGAAATCAACCGGGCATCGCCCTCATTGACGAAAAAAATAGCAGCCACATTTTTCTCGAGAATCTCGAGGACTTGACGGATTCTTTAGTAACGTAGCAGTTGTTTTGCAAATTTTAATGTAAAATTCAAATGGACATGAGCTTCAGCCAATGGGATCTAGTGGTATCCCGTTATTGTCCCAGCTTTTTGTAGAATTCAAAAATTTGTCGTTAATCTTTTTCATAAGTAAATAACATCGGAGTATTAAGTTTTTGAGTGGCTGTAACGTATTAACTGCTATGAAACTAGATCGTTAAATAAAAGTAGCAGAATGTTGCTTGTATCGTCACCAAATTTTGCTACTCGATTCTCATTCATGGAAATGACAAGAATGATGCTTATAAAACTTTAAAACGTTTGCCCTGCTTAAAATATTCATCCTTAAAGCTCAGTGCAGTAAATGTCGATTCCATCACGCATGTGCAATTGATTTTTCTCGCACACATAAAAATGTTGCGCTAAAAGCACATGCTACGGCTTTCTGCGTCAGACATGTTCTGACATGTTTTTATTCATTCGATCTTCGATAGGATGACGCCTTTAGATGCTAAATTCTTTGTGTAGGTGTTCTGCCGTTTGTCTATCTGTATATTTTGGCTCTTCGCAACCGTATTTGTTGGCTTACTACAACATTCAAGTACTCGTCAAATTTGCTCAAGCAGCCAAAGTGCCTTTTCTCATAATCATTTCCGCTGAATCAATGTGACACTCGCTGAAGAGCTCAAACGCTCCATTTTGAAATTTTGTTAGATCCTTATGAGAACAACGGAGTCGCGAATCAGAGATGATCATGTTCCCTTCTCAATTGGCCGTCCCCCTGATTCAGAGAATGATGACATACACAGTAAAAAGCCCGATCAACAAGCGAAATCGCAAGCAGCTGAATACAATGTGAAAAGCTGAGAGTTAGCCGAAAACTATGCAGTGAAATCGTGCGCTTTCTCCCACAGCTAACTAGTTATAAATGAAACTGTAGCGCTGTTGCGTCTTCCTGGCCGTGAAAGGAAGGCGCAGCGCGCTAACAGCCAACAAAAGAAAGGTGTTACCTGCATCCTTTCGGCAATGATGTTCGAAGAGTTTTTTACGCACTGAATGTTATGTTTTGTTTTTATCTCTCTGTTAACATATTTGTAAAAAAAATTTAATTTTACTGAAGCATGGCGCACACCGGCAATGATGTTCGAAGAGTTTTTTACGCACTGAATGTTATGTTTTGTTTTTATCTCTCTGTTAACATTTGTAAAAAAAATTTTATTTTACTGAAGTATGGCGCACATTTTTGCATAGTTCCTTGCGTGGTTACCATAGGCATTTCGAATCGAATCGAATCGGATCGAATCGAATCTTTTATTTAGTCGATCGGCACGGACCACCTTTACGACAATACAAAGATGATACAAAGGGGTATAATCAGATACAATCATAATAGGAATATTACGTCACAACACATCACCACATATCACCATTCACCTCAAAGGCAACAGTGTATTAAGGAAAGCAGTCGCTCGGTGTCTTGTGGTCATTAGTCCGTAATTTGTTCGGAATGTTTCACAGGTGTACATTTCACGCCTCATTCGGTTATGAGTTGTTTTTGTCAGCAAGTTATTTAAATTTATTCAATAATTTGAATAAATTTAAGTAACTTTTTTAAAATTCAAGTTATTTAATTATTGTCAGCAAGTTAAATCAAGTTATTTCGATACTCATGACACCGTTTTTCACAAGCTTGCCAACCGCGAGACGTAAACAGTTGCAGCCATAACCAAAATTTATTCTCCGAACACAACACCAAAATCACATGATACACAGCCGACGACAAGAGATCATACATTGTCCTAATATGAGCGCAACGCCCAAACCGTAAACCCTAGTCACATGATCAGAGCATCGTGTTGTCACGTACGCTTTTGTAAATTCTCGCGAAAGCATACTTTAATTTTGAAGAATTTTTTTTTCATTTGATCGACGATGCCGAAAGAGAACATTCTTTTAGCCTACAAGGCCTATTATGGACAGTTTTAATAACGCAGACTCTATTATGCGATGAATTAATGGTCTACTTCATAGGTTACTTCAAAGATTACTTCAGAGGTTACTTCATAGATTACTTCATTATTTCAAGTTACTTCAAAGAAGTCTACTTCATAGGGCCCGACTAACGTGTTTCTATTATGAAGTTTGCTAGACGAATTTATTATGATTTCTCTAATTATCTCACTGTTCCGTACTGCTTTGATCATTACCACAGAGCTTTTCCTATTTCTCTTGTCCGCCGTTTCAGCTATCTCTGTCTTACTATTCCATACGCCATTCAGATCATCGAATTCAATAAACATCGAAACATAATTATCGCCTTCAGCGGTGTCATTTTATCGGTGAATTTTACTGCACCTCTCCTCGAGTAAAGTGCAGTGTAGGTCAAATCTGAGGAAGCAAGACTGTGAATGCAATGCAGTATGACACAGCGTAGTAGAGCCTCATTTTAAGATGCCATTTCAAGTACAATTTTGATGGGGATCATAAGAGCAATGCAACTCCCACTTCACTTCACTTATAGGTAAAATGAACTTTAAGTTCAAGGTGCTGCCGAAAATGTGCACAGATGGGATTAATGTCATCGGCATGAACATACAACATTTAGACTCATTTTTCACCTAACCTCTTGTGCCAGATCGTCATGTAGATTGCTGAGGATGGCTGATGACGACGTTTTGGGTTGGAAGTTACTGTGCTTTGCAAATAATAATTACAGCCATGAGGTGAACATGGTAGTTTTGTATGGCTAATATCGCTAATTACCTTTAATAGCACTGATTAACCACACCGATGGCTGTTCGTATGCAAATCGAAAAAAAAAACAAGCTCCTCCGTGCCTTTCGGGTCTCATTTCAAAGAAGTTAAGTCGACGCGGTAAAGCTCACCGTTATCAAACGAAGCGCCCACCCCCTTGGGTACTATTAGTAGCTACCTTCCAGCTTATGAAAAAAAAAGTGTTAAATAGTTGGTTGTTGATTGCTTGGTGTTCGAAATGCGCAATGGCACACGGCTGAGCGTTGGCTGCGAGAAACAGCTGAGTGAATCGATAAACTGCGTGCCCCAGTGTGGCACATGTCCGCTTGCAATCGTTTCCCTTCACTTGTTCAGATGCAGCGCTCGTTTGCATCGTTTATGTTCATTTATGGCTAGTTTGTAACGGGTATGGTAGGTCTCGTTGCATTCAGTGTGTTCTACTCCAGAAGAAGTCTACACTGTTAGCTGAGCTGTAGAAGATCTCAGCTGAGGCGGAAACGTCCGGCTGTTGTTCGATGAAATGATGAACCCTGGGAAGAGTAAGCTGATTACACACTAATGTTTCCCTTGGTGCTTTGTCATTAATGACGTGTTTATCGGATAAACGTTCCGTAGTTGAGGCGCTCAAACTAGACATTTCCGTCTATATCATGGCGTGAATATCACTCAGCACAAGTAACTGAGCAGCAAAGGTCACGGTATTTTTTGCGACATACGGGGAGAAATGCTATTGTCTGTGGGAAGCTTAACTACTTGAGAAAACTTCTTCTGTAAACGATTAATCATTTTGAAAAGCACGTATGTGTATTGTGCGCTATCAGTGGCGACCTTGTTTTGA
Source organism: Toxocara canis (assembly GCA_000803305.1). NCBI lineage: Eukaryota > Metazoa > Nematoda > Chromadorea > Rhabditida > Toxocaridae > Toxocara > Toxocara canis. The sequence continues at coordinate 124,665 of JPKZ01002922.1, read as the reverse complement.
TGTGTGAACTTTATGCAAAACAGGTGTTGAAGAGTAATCTTCTTTTCACGACATTTCAGCGAGGACGTCCATGAAGGGATCCAGGGGAAGGTATGTTCAAGAAAACACAATAATTGAGTATGCTCATGGTAGCGTTTTAATATGAGATCGGGTAATTACATGACGCCTGAGGCGATCGACAAACGATAGTGGACTATATAGAATTGAAGGTCTGAATGGAACTCGGGGATTTTTTTAAATTGAAAATGTAAGCAGTTTGTTAATTATAAGTTTTTTCGAGGTCTCAGATTTTTTTTCTGGATGATAGGATTTTGGAGAAAGTAGAGAGCTGATTTGATTTGAAGCGATCCCGAAATTGATTGCTTGACCTTTCGAGACTAGACTATCTGTGAAGACCTCCTCCACGGGAAGAAGGTCAGCAATATGGCGAATCACTAAAGGTCAGAACAGAAACAAAAAATACAATTGGCACAAAAAAACCGTCTGCTTCCCTAGTTGCGTTCCCGATTTTTGCCCTTCACAGTCGTCACTTCTGCTCCTCCAATAGGCGATCCGCCGTTGCCACTTCCTGTTCAGACACACTTCGTGTATGGGTTGGTCGGTCCCAGATGACGTTGAGCGGTTGCCGTCCCTGAGATTTGTTGTTGCTGTTGTTTCCGCCTCTGATGTTGCCGCTGCCTTTGCCACTGCTGCTGCCGCTACCGCTACCACAACCACTGCGGCTACTGCCGCTGCGATTCGCTCGGCTAATTTTGAATAGTTGCCTCGCGCACTCCGTAACACGCGTCTTTACGAATCACCTCCGTTCGTTCGCACCGGCAAAGTTGGTGCACCCACTCAATCTTGGGCAGTTAAACCTTTAATTGACGTGTTGCACGTGCAAAGTATAATGACGAAAACTAACGAAATTTACATAAGATGTAACATCTCCTAATGGTATAAAATAAATTTCCACCCTACTAAAGTAAACAAGCAGAGCCACCGTTCGTGATTTGACCTACCGCAAGCGAAACAATTTAAAATTTCGATCGAGCACTAAGATTCATTTCTGTTCCTTTCATAATCCTTCCCGAGATAATCACTTAGATATAATTATAAATAGAAATCAAGAGAAATTTTTCTCGCACGAAACAAGCGACCTTCAGATAAACACTACGAAAGCTCGAAAGAGATGTGTGCATAATGAGGAAGTGATACTGTAGTATTGACGTAGCGAGTAAAGGTCAGTGACTTACATGGATAGAAAATTAGAACAACACGAGTCTAATGATAAAATAAGCCACAACAATATTGCATGCTGCCTCGTAACTTGCGAAAGACGACTACTTCTTAGCCTCCTGCTGTCCTCCTTTATAGGCTTAGTGGGCTTACCCTTCCGTTGACATCATAATTTACAAGACAAGTCCCTTTTGAAGAACGTTATCCATTCCTGAAGAGAGGAGCCATGTTTCCGGCTCCTTCTCCCCTGTAGAAGCCGCTCTCCCGATGCGTTTTTGTCCCCATTTTTTCTCACGCCTTAGTCACCGGAACTTCTCAATGCACATGCGACGCTCCTTTGCACTTTCAGTATTCACCTCAATATTTCTGTCATTCAAATTTCTACAAGCCCAATCAAACTTCGCGAGTAGTCGCGACCCTGGATGTGAATGGTTCCATACGGATAGTTTCTCGGTCACCTCTCCCAAGCCAAGAGCGCATAACACAAACAAGCAAAACATATAGATGACAAACAATAAGAAAGTGACAAGAAGAATGAACGTAGTCAGCTAAAATTGAACAACTGCGCACACTACTTAAGGTTTAACCACTGTTGCACAAATAATCGGTGAAGTTGACACGCACTTCCGGACTGTCGAAATCTCACGATAAAACTGACGTGTGAAGCATTCATTGTAGCTTATATACCTGCCTGGGTACCGCAACACCCATTCATGAAGAGAAGATTCCCTTGCCTTTTTTCTTTTGACATCGCCAAATCGCATTATTTTGCAAATCGCAATAGCAGGAGCGCCTCCTGCGTAAGCTTTCTCATACACTTTTATTCATCAAATCCTAGATGGGGCCGGTGTGTTCAATATTCCTTTTATGCTGACACGAGCGGCTGGGAACGAAACTGAATCACACCTTGCACTTTTTGTTTTCGTAATTTGCATAAATTCGTGCCGTAATTGTCATCAAATTTCTTCATGTAAAAACCTGCAGCTGTTTTCTCGTTTCGCGACGACAGTCGCTCTACTACTAGATCCTTCATCTTTTTAGCGTTATCGGCATTTATGCATCTAAACAGCTTCGAATATTTTAGCATGTTGCCATAATTCCAATGCAATGTTGTAGACATCGTGTATGGCATTTTTTCTCAGAACAACTAATTCGATATATGGAAGCTGTATAGCACATGAACCATATTGCATACACCCAGGCAGATATATGGGTTTTCTTCTTTATTGATAGCAAAGCAGTGTTTTTTTTTCAAATCGATTCCAATCACATACTCGCCTTCTTTTAAATTAAGAAAATACTTTACCTAGCCATTTCTGGAGCGAATTATACAAGTTATGAATCTAGGACCAACGTTTGCTGCTCGCAACCTCTGCAGCAAATCTTTTGTGGATCGCATTTTCTTGGCATTAAACAATGTAAATAACCATTTAAAATAGTGGTTTTTTGACGATCCTCAATGCCGAAATATTATCGAGCTTTTTGCAAACCTTTTGATCCGTTCGAGGTTAACCGATTTCGAGGCTGCACGCAATTGTTCAAAATGTTGAAATTTGCGTATGACTGTCCAACTGAGGGGGT